>CAIGQQ010024521.1:0-11087 GCA_903798035.1 Danio albolineatus
AGCACAACTGTTCCCATAGCAACACTCTTACAGACCATAGAAACACACAGTACAGCATACTAATCTGGACAAGAGAAATCAAGGAGCGAGAGAGAGAGAGAGAGAGAGAGAGAGAGAGAGAGAGAGAGATGCTTGTCTGATTTACTGCATAAAGTCAATTAAAGAAAACATTATTAGCCATCGTTTAGGGGTCACACAGGGGTCCATCAAAGATAAAACTAAACTAAACTTGAAATGTAATTTTTTCTTGAGGGTAAGCTGTGCATATTTTGGTGGAAATTATGAAGGAATTAATTTTTGTATAAGAGTTGAGTTGAGTTGAGTTGACCTTATCGATACCTGTAGATTCTTTCTGCAGCAAAGTTTAGCATTTGATACAAACAATTGCATCACACATACACGTACATACCTACATATACACATACAAAAGTACCTTAAAATATTACAATTTATTCAAAGCAACAATAGATGATGGGACAAAGCTACTCCTATAACGTTTTGTCCTACTAAAAACATCTGTAACCTTTGATCCGAAGGGAGAAGGATGAACTCTTCAAACAGACCATGAGAGCTACAGCTACTAATGTTCTGGGCAATCCTTAAAAGCTGCCTACTATACAGGGATTCAATACTCAGCTGTGATTCCCCAATCAACCTGCTAGACCACCTAATAACCTGGCTCAGTCTATTTCTGTTTTTAAGGGACTGACTTTCAAAACAGGCCACCAGAGTGAAAAAAGACTCAATAAAAAAGCATGACAGAAAAGGGTATGCATTATGCGTGCTACTTTGCGTAGGGTAAGCGTACTACTTTGCGTAGGGTAAGCGTACTACTTTGTTTCTACAGTTTTAGATGTTTTTTTATTTTTTATTTTAATTTATATTGATCGATCTATCTGACTAAATATATATAATTGTTCAATAAAGGCAATATTTGGCATTACAGAAAAGAGGTTTTGGTCTATATAATACTTAAATTAAGTATGTTTGACTAATGGATACTGTAGGAAACAAATAAATAAATATTGATAATCCTTTAAAGGAGACCTATTATGTCAAAATCACTTTTATAAGGGGTTTAAACACAGTTGTGTGGCAGCAGTCATTAAAAATGTGAATATAATAAAAAATGTATACATATTTGCAATAAAAATCATAATTTATTGGTAATAAAAATTATTATAATATTGGAATGAATATGAAATATATAGGAAAAACCTGGAACATGGAAACAATATGATGATTGATTGTATTATTAATAATGATATTAAAATGTTAGATATGTACAGTTATTATACTATATCTCTAAATATATATATATATACATATTTTCTATACCACTACAACTAATAATAATAATAATAACAATAATAGTAATAATAGTTTAGTGGTCATAAATATAATAATTATAATATTGAAATGAATATGAAATATATAGGAAAAAAACTATATATGAAAAAGCTTAATATATATGAAAAATGATTAATTATATTATTAAAATTAACATTGAAAAGTTAAATGTATATAGTTTATATAATTAATTCCATTAAAAATGTGAATATAATCAAAAATGTCTATACATAAAAATAATATGCTAAAATATTAAAATAATAATATTAACAATAATTTTAACAATAATAATGATACTGCTTTAATATTATTATTGTTTTTACTATCATCATCATCATCATCAATAAAATTTTTTAAAATAATAACAACAATTTTTATTATCGTCATCATCATTACTAATTAATATTAAATAATAATAATAATAATAATAATAATAATAATTTTAATGATAATGTTATATCATCATCATCAATAAATAATATTAAATAATAATAACAACAATTATTATTATCATCATCATCAAATAAATCATTCATTCATTCATTCAATCATTCATTTTCTTGTCGGCTTAGTCCCTTTATTAATCTGGGGTCACCACAGCGGAATGAACCGCCAACGTATCCAGCACGATGTCCTTCCAGCTGCAACCCATCACCGGAACTGGAACTCTACACAGAAATGCCAACTGACCCAGCTGAGGCTTGAACCAGCGACCTTCTTGCTGTGAGGCAATTGTGCTACCCACTGCACCACTGTGAGGCCCTTAATAAATAATATTAAATAATAATAATAATAATACGAATAATAATATATTTTTTAAATTATTATTTTCATCATCATCATCATAATTAATAAATGATATTAAATAAATGATAATAATAATAATAAAAAATAATAGTAATAGTACTATAACAATTACTATATTATTATCATCATCATCATTATCATTACTAATAAATGATTTTAAATAATAATACTAATTTCATTTAAAATGCCTGATTTATCATTCATCTTTATTATTAAGTTGTACACACGTAAACATCGTTATACACGTCTGGTATTTGTATTTTATGAATATAATTAAGGATGTGTTAAATAAGAAAAATTATTAATAAATCTTATGAGTATAATCTATATACATATATTTAACAAGACAGAGATTTCATTTTGAATAAAGCTAATGAGATTGAGGTCAAAACTGCACTCCCGTTTTGTCTTTTGCTTTGGAAATGAAATATGAATAATATTACAATAATGTGATGCAAGTAAGCCATTTTAAAGCTCTCAAACGACTTTTTCCCCCTCCGCACAAGTTAATGGGAATTTAACAGATCCAAAGCCTCCGTTCCATTATAAAACTTTGTAATTTTTTTCCAGTGAAGGCTCATTTTCGTCTGATGCCCTTAAACAAAGACACAAGCACTAAATTCCCATCGTCTTTCAATGATAGCAGTAAAGATCAGAGGCTCTTAATTACTCCAGCAGCAGATATTCATCTCCATTAATGCTGAAAATGTCTTATTACTGTAATCCAGACGCTCTCGGCTTTAATTCCGGCCATCAGGCTCAGTCAAATCTCAAAACTGCTGCTTTGCTTTGCTTTAATCCAGGCTTTTACTCTCTCAGGCTCAATGTCAGAGCAGACGCTGGCTAGAATGAGCTGCTTCACACATTAGGATGGTGCGGAATTACTGCCATCGCAAATCAGGAAAGGTTGGGACAGTATGGGAACTGGTATGGGATGGTATTTCACTGCAGACAATATGTACACAAATTATTCCAACACAATATATGCTTGGTCAACATTATTTCAATTGTAAATATACGTCAATTCCTGTCATTCCTGCAACGCATTCCAAAAAAAGTTGGGACAGGAGCCGTTTAGGGCTAGTAATGAGGTAAATTGGCTAAATAATAATGTGATTTGAAACAGGTGACTTTTGAAAAGCAGCCTTCAAGTACGGTCTAGTCCTTTAGGAGCAAAGATGGGCTGAGGATCGCCAGTTTGCCCAACAAATACATGAGAAAATTACTGATATTGTTTAAAAGCAATGTTCCGTAAAGAAAGATGGAAAAACATTTGGATATTTCACCTTCAATAATGCACAACATCATTAAAAGATTCAAGGAATCTGGAGGAATTTCAGCCTGTAAAAGACAAGGGTGCAAGCCTAAGCTAAACTACCATGATCGTCGTTCCCTCAGGCAGCACTGCATCAATAATCCTCATTCATCTATAAGTGATATCACCACATACTTTATCACACCAACTACTTTGTCAAAGTACCACAATATGTAGTCACATCCACAAATGCCAGTTAAAACTGTTCTGTGCAAAAAGGAAGCCCTATGTTAACAGTGTCCAGATGCGCCGTCGACTTCTCTGGGCTCGGAGGCATCTTAGATAGACCATCACACAGTGCAAACATGTACTGTTGTCAGATGAATCAGCATTTCAGGTATTTCTGGAAGAAATAGACGCCATGTGCTCAAGACCAAAGAAGAAAAGACTGTTACCAGCAACATGTCCAAAAGCCAGGGTCTGTCATGGTAAGGGGATGTGTCAGTTCCCTTGGCAAAGGTAACTTGCACTTCCGTGACGCACCATTAATGCTGAAAAGTGCATAGAGATTTTGGAGCACAATATGCTGCCTTCTTTTCCAGGGACGCCCATGCATATTTCACCAAGAAAATGCAAAACCTGCACACATTATAAAGTCCTGGCTGTGGAGGAAGAGGATACAGACACTTGACTGGCCTGCCTGCTGTCCCGACCTGTCTCCAATACAGAATGTGTGGCGCATTTTAAAGCGACAAAATGCGACAAAAAATAGCCCATACTGTTGGCCACCTTAAGGCTTGTTTGCAGGAAGAATGGAACAAAATTACACCCGAAACACTTCATCATTTATGCCAAGTTCAGACTGCATGATTTTAGCCCCGATTTTGACTCGCCGACAGGTTTTAAAGAAATCGCAGACAAATGCCTGAAATCACAGGCAAATCGGTGCTCATTCATGTGAGTGACAAACACACAATATGAACTATCAAAGACGCGATCTGAGAGAGTCGCCGATGAGTCGTCCATGCCCGGGAGATATTTGGCGTGCTGAATATCTGGAGCTGTCGGCGATTCAAATCATGCCGTGTGAAATGTGTTCTGACTGAACATAACATCGGCGATCGCCTACAGCCAATCAGAGAGCAGCATTCACTAGTGTGGGTACCTGCACGCCAGCAGTAGGTTGGGGGAGAAGGTAAAAGCGCTCATTTTCTGTTTATTCCGACTTAAGAAATGGAGGGAAAATGAGTGTAAATTTGGCAGGAGCACCCGTGTGTTTGGCGTGTCATGTGAGCAATATCACAACCCAACGCGGTCAAACAAATATAAAAGTTGAGGAGAAATTACTAATTCCCTTCAAAGCCAGATGAGCAAATATGTCCATTTTCTACCTCATTAACGGCTTCTTTCTCGTTATGTAGTTAACAACAAAAGATATACTACGTGTTTTTGGATGTGAGACGTAGTTTGGACAAAGTTGTCGGCGATTCTTCCTATTTTGAAGTCATGCAGTGTGAAACTCCCTGTTGCTGATCCATCTTGCAGTGTAAACAAAGCAGCGACAAAACGCTAGGCCAGGTAGTCATGCAGTGTGAAAACATCTGTGACACGACTACTTTGAAAATCCTGCAGTCTGAACTCGGCATTAGTGTCTTCAGACCCTAAATGTCTTTTAAGTGTTGTGAAAATGAATGGCAACATCACAAAGTGCTAAATGCTTTACTGTTCCAACTGTTTTTGAGTTGTGTTTCAAGAACTGAAATTGGTATATGTGTTTATTTAAAAAAATAAATACAAATCATGAGGAACACATGAAGTAATGTGATATGCATGTGAAGCAATGAAATATAAGTCAAAGTAAATTTAGAAATCACTTCTTTCTTTTTTTATTTCTAGTTCTAATACAACATTAAAATTACAATAAAATATATCAAATATAATTAACAAATAATAATATTATACAGCAATAAAATTAAATTAAATAGCAGCGCATTGTACTCACCCACAACGGCCAGGTTGTGTTCAGATCCACATGAAATCTGCGCAAAAATTATAAAAAATATTTTTATTATAAATTATTCAATTTAAAAATAATACAATTTAAACAAAAAAGAGACACTGATACAGTGAAATGGCATACAGATACACACACACACACACACACACACACATTACCACATACATTATACACAGACTCTGCATATGTAACATGAACTGGGAAGCCTGAATCCAACTGTCTGCTAAAAGACTGAAGGAGGGGATCCACACACACACACACACACACACACACACACACACTGCCGGAGTCGTGTGTCCGCTGGCTCTGCTGGCTTTATTAATGTTTGCTGATCAGAGCTGGTTACACTCAGGAAATGGGATAAAAACACATGGCTAATGCACAAACACATCACATTAGAGGAAATGACAGCGA
The DNA here is from genome assembly GCA_903798035.1 of Danio albolineatus. Classification (NCBI taxonomy): domain Eukaryota; kingdom Metazoa; phylum Chordata; class Actinopteri; order Cypriniformes; family Danionidae; genus Danio; species Danio albolineatus. The sequence continues at coordinate 5,844 of CAIGQQ010024521.1, forward strand.
TGCATCATGGGAAACGGCAGAGTCTCGTGGGCCTGAAACTGCTTTGAAGCGTCTCTTCTTTCATGAGCAACAAGATAACAATAAAAGTAAAACTGAAGACATCTTTCTGTCTTTGCACTGGAAACCCTCTGAAAGTGACGGGAGAAACACTGCAGTTTAGAGAAAAAATGTTTTATATAATTACACTCACCGGCCACTTTATTAGGTATACCTTACTTATAGCGGGGTTGGACCCTCTTTTACCTTCACTACTGTCTTAATCTTTTGTGGCATACTTTAAAACAAGGTACTGGAAATTTTCCTTAGGGACTTTCATCCATATTATATGATAGCATCACGCAGTTGCTTGCATCAGAATGGGAAAGAAAGTTGATTTACGTGACTTTGAATGTGGTATGGTTGTTGGTGCCAGACAGGCTGGTCTGAGTATTTCAGAAACTGCTCATCTACTGGTATTTTCACACACAACCATCTCCAAGGATTACAGAGAATGGTCAGAAAAAGAGAAAATATCCAGTGAGCGGCAGTTCTGTGGGTGCAAAGGCCTTGTTGATGCCAGAGGGCAGAGGAGAATGGCCAGACTGGTTCCAGCTGATAGAAAGGCAACAGTGACTCAAATCACCACTCGTTACAACCGAGGTCTGCAGAAGAGCATCTCTGAACACACAACACCTCCAACCTTGAGGCAGATGGGCTACAGCAGCAGAAGACCACACCGGGTGCCACTCGTGTCAGATAAGAACAGGAAACTGAGGCTACAATTCACACAGGCTCACCAACACTGGACAATAGAGGATTGGAGAAACATTGCCTGGTCTGATGAGTCTCGATTTCTGCTGCGACATTCAGATGGTCGGGTTTAAATTTGGCGTAAACTACATTTAAGCATAGATCCATCCTGCCTTGTATCAATGGTTCAGGCTACTTGTGGTGGTGTTGTAATGGTGTGGAGGATATTTTCTTGGCACACTTGGCCCATTAGAACTAATTGAACATTGTGTCAACACCACAGCCTACCTGAGTGTTGTTGCTGACCATGTCCATCCCTTTATGACCACAGTGTACCCATCTTCTGACGGCTACTTCCATCAGGATAACGTTCCATGTCATAAAGAGTGAATGATGTCAAACTGGTTTCTTGAACATGACAATGAGTTCACTGTACTCAAATGGCCTCCACAGTCACCAGATCTCAGTCCAATAGAGCACCTTTGAGATGTGGTGGAACGGAAGATTCGCATCATGGATGTGTAGCCGACAAATCTGCAGCAACTGCATGATGCTATCATGTCTATATGGAAAATCTCTGAGGAATATTTCCAGTACTTTGCCGAATCTATGCCTTAAAAGATTCAGGCAGTTTCGAAGGTAAATGGGTTAAACCCAGTACTAGTAAGTGTACCTAATAAAGTGGCCGGTGAGTGTAGTATGGAAGTATTTCAGACGCTTTCGGACATAGAGTCAGTTTTCATTTAGTCTTCGTGAGAAAGGAACACTTTGGTGGCTGTGGCTCTTTATGAAAGTAGCCCAAAAAAACACAATCGACTTCATATTTGTTCTCAAAACTGCATTTTAAAAGGAGTCTGAATGGTGCGGGAAAACAACAAACACTGGCAGCACAGCCTGTCAGCATCCAGAGAGATGATGAGTCCTGATGGCTCTCCATAACCAACAAAAGCAGCTCACACACACACACACTCCTGTCCCGAGCTGACACAACAATACCAGCAGCAGCAGGACAGAGGACAGGACAGTCCAAACACTCAAGACTGCTGTCAGACAAACCGCAACATCCACAACAAACACTAGTCCTGCTCAGACAAGCTTCTGACCATCAGCAGAATGTCTGCAGCAGTCACTCAGACACACTTGCATTAAAATTACATATGATTAAATATAAAATAAAATCTATAGATGCGTAAATATATATTTATTGTCATATATCAGGGCGATGTGGTGGCGCAGTGGCTAGTGGGCTCACATCAAGAAGGTCGCTGGTTTGAGTCCCGGCATGGTAAGTTAGAAATTTCGGTGTGGAGTTTGCATGTTCTCCCACGTGAACACGGGGAGAACATGCAAACTCCACACAGAAATGCCAACTGACCCAGCCAAGGCTCAAACCAGCGACCTTCTTGCTGTGAGGCGATCGTGCTACCCATTGCGCCACTGTTCAGATTGTATGCAATTAATCCAATACAACATAAAAGCACAGAGTATATGTGACATTAAATAAAGAGTGAGTGGTGTGTGTGTGTGGATACAGTTGTGTTCAGCCGGTGATAATGAAGTGTTGCTGTTCATGTTGAGCTGCTGTGATGAAGCCTCCGCTACCGCAGTGCACTGTGGGAGATCCAGCGCTCGTGGTGCAGGTGTGAAACAGGCTGTCGGCTGAAGCTGCATGTGTGAATGAACTCATCTCAAGACATTCTCTCAACCCAATCGCTGATCAGCCTCGTGAATGCATCACATTTTGGTAATGGTAGGGCTCGCTTGGAAGCTGAGGTGGTACTAAAGAATACCAGATATTAGGTGCAGAAAAGCCCCTAAAAGTGCTGAACTGGGCCGTACCATGCAGTGGAAAAGCATCTTAAAATTGGTGGTTATCAATCACAGTCACTGTATACTGCCGATCAATCACCAAGCTTGCTGGAATGTACAGAATGACCAAACCAGAAGAACGGATTTGCTCTAAAGCAGTGTTTCTCAACCACGTTTCCACCAACACTGCATGTCTTCCTCATCTTTCACACCCATTACAGGTCAGGGATCTGCAGTCAGGGGAGGCAGTGCCTCATTTGTCATCATCCTCACTTGCCATCATGAGATGTATACTAATGATAAAATAAATATTTGTCCACTGATCTGTGCTATAAATGCAATTTCCGTATGATTTGCGTATGAATTAAAAAAAAATAAATAAAAAATAATAATATAAATAATTCGCTGTATTTTGCTTATCTTCAGTTCAATTCCAGCGTAGGAAGCGAGGTTAGGCAGCCGAGCCTTCTCCTCACTCCACTCCTCATTTGCTACCAATGTATTGCTTTATTAATATGTTTTCGAACATTTTTATTACATATCCACACTTTGCATATGATAGGTAAAGTATTTCACATACGTCTATCACTTATTTAGTGTTAGGATCTGACATAAAGCCACACTGAAAAGACATGAGGTCAGGCAGGCAGTAGCTCTGCCGTAATAAAGAGGGCGCATGTGAGCTTGTTCAATGGGAGTCTGTTATTTAATGTTTTGGTCTGACTGCAAAAATCGTGGATGTAACATTAATATAAAGAAAAGAAAATATGCAACCATCGATTTGATTTGATTGACCATGATGTATTGTATGTACTGTAAGTGTATATTGTATTATTTTTTATTGTTAAACTTCATTCTTTCATCATCTTTTCGGCTTAGTCCCTTTATTAATCCGGGGTCGCCACAGCGGAATGAACCGCCAACTTATCCAGCATTTGTTTTACGCAGCGGATGCCCTTCCAGCTGCAACCCATCTCTGGGAAACATCCATACACACTCATCACACACATACACTATGGACAATTTTGCTTACCCAATTCACCTATACCACGTCTTAGGACTGTGGGGAAACCAGAGCACCCAGAGGAAACCCACGCAAACACGGTGAGAACATGCAAACTCCACACAGAAATGCCAACTGACCCAGCCGAGCCCCGAACCAGCAACCTTCTTGTTGTGAGGCGACAGCACTACCTACTGCGCCACTGTGTCGCCTCTGCCCAGGGATTACATTTGTAAATTAGCTTTATCTAACTCTGGCACAGCATGTCATGTTGTACATTGTACCTGTATAAATAAACTTAATAAAAAAAAAAAAAATAATAATAATAATATCTCAGCTCAAAAAATTCTCAAAATTGGACTTTTAATCAAAACGCGAATAAATATTAGACGACCAATGCGGGAGCTAAAGGGCTTGCTCCAAAGGACGGGACAAGATAATACGATCATTTCAAAGTAATTCAAATAATTTCAAGACTTAATTTAAAGGTACGACCAGTATGCAAATCCTGTGTGTGTGTTTGTGAGTTTGAGAGAGAAAGAGCCCATCCGACGTGATGCAATGTCGCTTGTTATAGCTGTCTTTAGCGTCCACCTTGGTGTTTTTGGTAGGCATATTTAATCGCTATACATTTTACATCTTTCATTGCTCCGATATGCACCTGCCATGTATATAAGAATGTTGATATGAAACGCAATCGGTGGTTGGCAAATATATTGAGTGCATATGATCCTCAAAGAGTTGTGCCTCACCAGCCACAAACCTCACCGCATGTCACTGTTACAGGTCTTACAGTCTCTGCTAATGAGGTGGACGTGGAAAATGTGCATAGCTGGTGGTCCTCTGGGAACGTGGTTGAGAAACACTGCTCTAAACAATGCAAAATCGAGCAATTTTCACTTGTTAGTGAAATATGTGTCCTTATAGTGTTTTGAGCAACTCAACACATATAGATGGCTGTGAACATCATGGGTGTATCCGTGATCCTTGAATGCAGGGGTCACCAAACTTGTTCCTGGAGAGCCGGTGTCCTGCAGATTTTAGCTCCAACCCTAATCAAACACACCTGAACAAGCTAATCAAGGTCTAACTAGGTATACTTGAAACATCCAGGCAGGTGTGTTGAGGCAAGTTGGAGCTAAACCCTGCAGGGAAAGCAGCAGCCATTGACTTCCATAGTATTTTTAGCTTCTACTAAGGATGTCAATAGCGTTTTTCCAACATTCCTCAAAATATTTTATTTTATGTTCAACAGAAGAAAGAAACTCCAGGACCGAGATTGGTGACTCCTGCTTTAATGGATCAAAATGAATGAACAAAATCTGTAACAACAAGAATATTTTGAGACACACAGCAGCAATCACACAATAATCTCCTTAAGTTCTCCACAGAGGAGTGAAAGGCACGTGTGTTTAAACTGACATCAGGCGACGTCTTGCCGTCAACCACAATTCAGCTGTAAAACTGGACATACGGTACTGCAGAGCACTGCAGGCTAAACGTGACCCTCTCTACACCCTCACCCTCCCTCTTGAGGAGTTCCAGAGGACACCGTCCCATCCACGTCCTCTCATCAACATACAGTACAGCTCGCCGCTGCCAGGACATTGTAGAATAAGCAACTTTTGAGGATTAAGGAAAGACACTGCGGGTGAAGTGGGTGGAAATATTAAAGAGACAGTTCACTCCAACAAAACTATTTC
>CAIGQQ010024529.1:0-12831 GCA_903798035.1 Danio albolineatus
ATGGTGACTGGAAATGGTGGTCAACACTACACCAGTGAGATGCTGGAGAGGGCAGAGAGAGCGATTGAGAAAGAGAAACAGCGCATCCTGACGGAGAAGCAGGAGCAAAAACAGAAGGAGATCGCAGCTCTGAGGGAACAACTTGAAGATGAGGCCTATGAAAAAGCAATGAAAAGATTAAACAGTAAATAAACCTAACAACAGTCAAAATAACAAACTTTTCGTTTTATTGTTGCAAGGCACTAAGCAAATTAATAAATAAATCATTAATAATAAATAATAATAATTAATAATAAATACAGAATAAAAGAAATAATCAAATGAACAGATGGTACTTGGACCAAAAGTGTTTGAACCTGACTGATGTCTTAGTTTTTTCCATGTCTGTCACTCTTTAATGTCTGTCAAACTAATTTAAATACTAGTAACACAAGTAAACCCGTGCAGTTTTTAAACCAAGGCTTTTATTATTAAGGGGAAACAACATCCAAAGCTACATAACTCTGTGTGAGGCAACCCTCCTCCTGTTAAAACATAACTCTTGTTTATTACATCTTTTTTTTTCTGGTTTATTACAGTTCAGTTTCTCTAGCCACACCCAGGCCTGATTACTGCCACATCTAACTAAATGGAGTTTGTCAAACCACTATTTTGGAACCTTTATTTTTAAGTTTTTTATTTTTTAAGTTATCATGCATTGCTGCATTGTTTTTTATATTGATTTTTTTATGTTATGATTGTTGTCAACATCATGTTACTGTATATATCTCGAAAGACATATTGGGATACAATATGCTAATTAAAGCTGCAAGCAGCGATGAAAGGGACCTCGCACCACCGGCTCACCGCCACCCGGTGGCCCCACCACGACAGTGAACAGCGGACGATATAAATTTAAGCCGATACATATAACAAACCTGAGAAAATCACAGATTTATGCCAAACCTTTTCCTTTCAGCAGGTGGAGCTATGACTGTGACTACATATTAGCACGTGGATGTTTTCAGGAGAGGAATTTTATCAAACGTGAAGTTTCAGGCCGGTCGGACATTGTGTGGCTGAGTTATAAGTAGGGCCACACGGAATCTGCGCGCGCAGAATTCCGCAGATTTTTAGCCCATCATTGATTCTGTTTATTTATGAGTGTAAATGTATGTAAATGTATATTTATTCAGTTTTTAAATTAATTTCAGTAATAATATTGACTAATATGAAAATATTGATATGATTTATTTACAATACAGTTTGAGAAGTAAAATTTTCTGTCTTTTAGTAGAGATTTTATCTGAGAGACTTGCTTTGTTTACTAAATAAAGTGGATCTAATTGGATTTGCATTGTAAACATTAAATAACAGTTAAAAAGGCATTACTTTTTATTTCATATATTAAGGTTTTAGTTATGATACTCTCAAAGTCATTCCGTATAAATCCGCAGATTTTTAACAAAATACTCCGCAGAAATAGCAAAAAATGTCCGCAGATTCCGTCTGGCCCTAGTTATAAGCCAAACTTCCTTCCGTCAGGTGGCACTATGACTGTGTCTCAATATTGGCATGTAGAAATTATATTAAACATTATAATATTAAAATAAAGAGTGTAAATGTAATGATAAATAAATGTGTTCAGTGTTTTTAGTGTTTTTAATAATGCATGGGGAGAAAAAGGGGAGAGATGCACAGATTTGAGAGATGCACAGTACAGTGCTGATGTTGTCGGTGATAGATGAATAGGAACATCTGTGCAGGTTGATAAAATTCCTCTCCTGAAGGCATCTACATGCTGATACTGAGTCAGAGTATGGGAAAAATTGGTTGGTTGTGTTGGTGGATGTTGGGTCCACCTGAATTTTTTTTATTTATATTGATGTAAGCTTGTGTTATAAATTATTATGTTTAATGATTTTTATGTTTCTAAATAATTTATAAATGACTGAGTTTTTTAATTAAGTGCCATTATTTGAACACATTAACAATGGACTCTGAACTTGAACTTGTGCTAGATTTCAAAAACAAACAGGCAGGAAATAAAGAACCCTAAACTCACGATAGGAACCATTTCATATAAAAGGCGGGAACCAAAATTCTCTCTACACAACGCGGGAGAGTGAAAATGGATGACGTCAAACTTCAGGTGAGTTTTCTTCCATGTTTGCCGTGTAGTTTGACATTCTACAATGTAGGATTTTTAAAAATCTACACATCAGATTTTGCTAGTGTAAATTAATGTGGAGTAGTGTGATATGAAGCTGTAATATCGACCTAACCTACCTTATCCCCAACCCCAACCCCAGAACCATTCAAATACAGTGTTGGTAGCATAATCCGATGGGTATGATAAAATGTCAGGACACCTGGCTTTGGAGATGTGCGTTTTTGTGCGGTGTTTGATCGCTGTTTGCATTGATTTCGGAATCCATAGTGATGAAAAGCAGTGGGTGGAGAAGGAAGTGATGCATGTGACAAAAAACAAGTCTAGCAAGTTTATGGTTCTTTAATGTATGTATATATAGTGACAGAAACACCACATGAGAGAAAAGGACACGCTACAGCAGCAGGAACCAGGACTTCCATAAGGAAAGGTGAGACAGAACATGTAATATTAGGTTTATTGTGTTGTTTGATAAACAGACTCAGAGCTGTAATGAGGATTGTATGGAAGCAGGATTAAAACGGCCATAGTGAGGACAAATTGTCAAACATACAGGGGTCAAAAATTTTAACTGGCTTGTTTAAAAAACTAATTGTCAGGCATATTTTACATAAATATGAGGCACTGATTGACCACGGAAAATTATTTCACCCATATTTTAACTGTAAAAAATTATTTTAAACAAGTAGACACCTGCATTTAAATGGATAGTTCACCCTTAACTTGAAAATCCTCTTACATTTCAAAACCACTTGAGTTTTATTCTTCCTGAAGACAAAAGAAGACGTTTTGAAAAGTGCTGAAAACTCGAAGGTTTGAAACTATTTGTAGGATGAGTGAGTACATTTTCATTTTGGAGTAAACTATCACATTAAATGCTTTCTATGTAGAGCTTACGAAATCATTTTTGTGAAAACAAGACATGTCGTATTTGACCCTGATACAAATAAAGCTTTTACAATAGGCTAATAGAGATGCAGAAACAACAGAACAGAGCTCATGTGACATAAACAAAAGCAGTTTGAATGCTTGAGAAATTTATCCTGTAGTTATTTCTTTAACTTATTTAATTATGTTGTTTTTATCTGATAAAACATTAACCAAATGACTAATTTTTCCATTTTTAAGCAAGAACGAATCTTCTGGCCTGGCTATTATTGATGGCTATGCCTGTCATGGTGACCTTTAGTGGACAACAATTAAATATCCCAAGGGGCCTAATTGTTTTATTTTTGTGCATTCTTGGCCTACTGCTTGCTTCAGGGGTGTTGTATCATGTAAGTGATAAGAATTTTATAACGTTTATTTCATAGTAGTGAAGTACTGGGACATTTTAAGTGAGCTTCTAATTTGCAGGATGAGCGAACCAAAAAAAAAAGAAAGGTATCCTTCAAAAATAAATATACACCATTAACAGCAACAATAATAGCATGTAATCTCCTGATGCTGTACTTTTTTTGGCATTTCTTAGTATAGTATGTTTAATTTGGTTTAATTTATTTTGCTTTCCTCGCTTACATAAATGAACTATAGTGTGTTGTACTAGTAAAAATATCAAAAATAACAACTAATGTCTGAATAATTTTTAGTTTGACTATATATGTACAGTATTTAACCTGTAGTCACTGTGCACCACCTCAGTCCAATAAACTGAAATTGAGCTTCCTGCATTTTTAATTAGTTTAATGAATCTCAATGTTATAAAGATGTTTGCAAGTGCAGTCAATATGACTGTCAAGACAATGTATAATTTCTTGTCAATCTGAATTTTTAAATTATTATTAATTATAATAAAAATGTAATTATTTAAATCTACAATCTGTATCTTTACATAAATATATTGCATTCAATAACTTATGTTCCTTTTTCTAGTTAGTCACACTTTATTTCTCTGGCACATGTTTTTTTTTTCGATGCAAGCGACAGCAACCGTTGGAGACAAGGTGGCCGTTTCGTGTGACGCGACAAAGTTGACAATCCTTCAACTTTATACAAATGAAAAGATAAATTTTGATATAAAATACAAAATACCTCAGGTTTACATGTATCAAAATAAACTACAAAATACAGCAGCCAGAAATGTATCAAACTAAAATACAGTATTTTGTATTTTGAAAATACAAAATACTTTTACAAGGGAGCCTGACATTTCTTCGCAAACCTTCAACCATTATGCCTATTTGATCAATCCTTTCACTATTAAACAGACTTTCTCTTTCATTTTAGTATAGATTTTGTACTAATTTCATACAGAAAGTCCTACCCTACCCTGGTTGTCCTCTTAGTGAACAACAGTACAAAGTCTTTAGGTGTTTTATATTTGTAAAGTTCCTCTGCATTTCCACCTGCAGCACTGAGACTGAGAATAATTATGTGCTGAAGGCTCCTCATCCTGTTCTTAAGGATTAATATTTTATTCCATCTCATTTCTTAAGCAAAGATGCTAATGCCAAATTGTACATAAACTGCCATTACATATTACTGGTTGTGCAGTATACTATTTTCAATGATTGTGGCCCTATCATACACCTGGCGCAATAAGACGCAAGACGTGTTTGCCGCAACGTGTTGCTATTTTTAGACCAGCACAACCTTAATTTTCCCGTTTTGCATCACATTGTTCAAATAGTAAATACATTTGCGCCACTGTGTGGACTCATGGGTATTCTGGTCTAGAAATGGGTGTTAAGGCGCATTGTTGGCGAGTTGCTATTTTGATTGGGTTTAATGCACATTATACTCACACACCCAGACATTATGCAAATTATGCAAAACACACCCAGAACTCATTAAGATAATAAGCACAACCCTGTTGGACCATGCGCCCTGGTGCAAACCATATTTTTCCGTCCTTAAAATAGCAAAAGTGGATTCAGACACAGCCTTAATGCTTTTGAGCCCTTTGCTTTAGACTCTGTGCTTAGATCGTTGAAAATGAACCCTTTATGTGTGTTACATCATTTCCAATCTCCAAGCATTGACCACCTTCTTAATCAATTTTCTGTTCAGATCTCAGTCCTAGGCAAATAACTGAGAAAGCACCAATCTGAAGCCCCATTTTTACGATGTCATCATGTAGATTTCTTACAAAGTATTTACAGTATTTTAAAATACAAAAATACAAGACACTGAAGTATTTTGATACAAAATACTAACCCATTTTCATAAACCCCATAAAATACAAATTACAAAATACTATTTTGAATTAAAAATACATATTTTAAATACATGTATCATAAATACTGCCCATCCCTGGTCCTAACAACACGCAACGTGACAAAATTCCAGAGTCAAGCAATTTGTCTGTCTGAACCAAATGCGACGTGACATGACAAAAACATTTAGAATCAGAATCAGAAAGAGCTTTATTGCCAGGTGTGTTCACACATACGAGGAATTTGTTTTCGTGACAGAGCTTCTACAGTGCAACAGAATTACAGAGACAAAAAACAGATAATAAATATATTCAAAAAATAGAAGTAAGTGTTAAATGCAAATATACAAATTGACAAGTGTATGTACAGGTGTATTACTATATACAAAGTTATATGTGCAGCTGTTACGTGCAAATTGGCATGTAAAGTGTGTTGGTAAAAAAAAAGTTTATGTGTGTGTAAAAAGTGTATTTGTTATGTGCAAATTGGCATATAAAGAGTGTTGTTAAATAAGTGTATGTGTGTGTAAAAAGTGTATAGCAAGTAGTGATGTTGGTTCCACGATTGTTATCATCAAGTGTTCATGAGATGGATTGCCTGAGGGAAGAAACTGTTTCTGTGTCGGGCTGTTCTGGTGCGCAGTGCTCTGTAGCGTAGACCAGAGGGTAACAGTTCAAAGAGGCAGTGTGTCCAGAGTGATTTTGGCAGCTCTTCTGCTCGCTCTGGATAAGTACAGTTCTTGGAAAGTAGGGAGGGTTGTACCAATGATTCGCTCAGCAGTCCGAACTATTTGGCGTAGTCTTCGAAGATCAGATTTGGTAGCTGAGCTAAACCAGACAGTTATTGAAGTGCAGATGACTGATTCAATGATGGAGGTGTAGAACTGTTTCAGAAGCTCCTTTGGGAGGTTGAACTTCCTCAGCTGACGAAGAAAGTACAGCCTTTGTTGAGCTTTTTATATACAGAACCAGCCACTGTACTCCCAGTGAAATGGTCACAGTACTGACTTTCATTTTCAAACCATCTGCTAGTTATTTTATTTTCAAGGTCTGAGGTGAACTATCTGCTGCTGCTTTCAGTAGTATGGCAATAAATGTCATGTAAAATGGTATTTAAATGTACATTGGTATAGCACTGGATAAAGCACATAATTTGTACCTGAGGTGATCTTTGTCTTAGTATATTGCAGAAATAGGAACGGTTTCTAAAATAGAAACATTGCCATCGCAGATAGTTAGGACAAAAACTCCTTTTAACATGAAAAAGATACCTTTTTTCACGTGTCGCAGGGCCACATTTGCGTGTCTACGTTTAAGCAATGTCTGTGAAACCAGGGCATGATGACATGTACACTATGGGAACCATTAATCAATATAATGTACTTAACTTTCAGAAATGTGAACAACAAAATTTGAACTTCAAATATTTCAGTGATTTAGGTACTGTACTTTTTTTTCTCACATCTAAAAATACTGATATAGATAGGTACCATACATATTTTAATTAATATGTGGTAACACTTCACAATAACAATACATAAATATTGGTACCAATATGTAAACTGAATTTTACTTTATTATGAGCTAATGATGAGTTAGAGTATGCACTAATCAAGAACTAATGATAATTACAAACTAAGTTGTGTGAATAATGGCTACCTTAATTACTTGTGTGTTAACTTATGTATTCATTAACACTTTAGTTTAAGCTAAATTTAACTAGCTCTATGAGAAAAACTATAAATTAAAGTCTGAATGTAATGGTCATGCACGTCTGTCAAGTGCACGTTTACATTGAAAACACTGGAACAGTGTTCAGTCTACATCACAATAAACAGTCTAAACACGGGAGTTCATGAGTTGTTAAGAATGAGCTAATAATAATGTGCTTCTCCAAATAAAAGCCACAATATTAATGATACATTAACAGGTCATGAGTTGGTCAAGTAAGTTGCACTTTTAGTAAATAGTCTTCACATAGAGCGAGTTACACTTAGCTTAAACTAAAGTGTTTAATAAAAAAACATGTATTAACAAGTAATTAAGGTAGCCATTATTCACACTTGAAGCCATGTGATTCATTTTGCAGTTAAAAGTTAGTACTTGATTAGCGCATGCCTTAGCTCATCATTAGTTCATAATAATAATAATAATAATAATTCCTTACATTTATATAGCACTTTTCTGGGCACTCAAAGCGCTTTACACAATGTAAAGTTTACATCTCCTCATCTACCCCCAGTGTGCGCCAGACCGCACACCACACACCAGCTGATTGGTGGAGAGGAGACAGAGTGATGAAGCCAATTATGATATGGGGATGGTTAGGAGGCCATGATGGACAGAGGCCATTGGGCAGATTTGGCCAGGATGCCGGGGTTAAACCCCTACTCTTTTTCGAAGAACATCCTGGGATTTTTAACGACCACAGAGAGTCAGGACCTCAGTTTAACGTCTCCCCGTTGCTACACTGGGGCATTAGGACCCACACAGACCGCAGGTTGGGCGCCCCCTGCTGGCCTCACTAACACCACTTCCGGCAGCAACCTAGCTTTCCCATGTGGTCTCCCATCCAGGTACTGACCGGGAGCAGCCCCGCTTAGCTTCAGTTAGAGTTGTGAAAGTTGCAGAGAGCTAGCTTCATAATAACGGGGTAAATAGAGAAATCAGAGCGTAAAATTTAATACCTTTTAAGACTCTTTCCATACAATTTAAGATCTCATCGCCACTGTAGGTTTCAACCAGTAACATTGGTGACATTTTAACTTGCATTATATTTATAATGATCAGAAAAAACTAATCTTAAACTAAAACGTCATTCATATACAGTAATTAATAAAAATGCTGATTCAGCAGCGTGACATCAAATCTAGCAGGATTTTATTGATTTCAGAAACTACGCAGCATCCCATTATTCGCAGATTAAATTCAGGCAAACTTAAGCATACTGATAAAAAATTTAATGCCTTGTAAAATAGCATTTAAGACTTTTAAATACTTTTTAGGGGCCTTAAATTGCTATAAATTTAATTAGCAACTTTTAATACTTTTTAAGACACCCTGAATAAAGTAACATTGAGTTTACAAATTAGTACTTCACTATTTGTGTAGGCCTACTGTTATTGTAAAATGTTACTGATGTATAACTGATGGTTTATGAATGCATACTGTAACAAATATTATTTGTGGCTGAATAACGTTATTTTCAATAATCATTCAGATGAACCGCTCCGGATTATTTTGGTTGGAATGACAGGGACCGGAAGAAGTGCCTCAGGCAACACCATCCTTGGAAAGAAAGTATTTAAATCAGAGATCTCCTCCTCCTCTGTGACTAAGCGATGTGAAAGTAGTAATGCAATAGTACATGGAAGAAATATATCAGTTGTTGACACCCCAGGCCTGTCTGACAGCAGCCTAACTAAAGATGAGATGATGGACAGAATTAAACAATGCTTTCCTCTCTCAGCTCCCGGTCCACATGTGTTTTTAGCTGTGATTTCGGTTGGCAGATTCACTGATGAAGAAGCAGAAACTGTTAAAACCATTCAAAGCATTTTTTGGTGAAGAGTCCTCCAAACACACCATGGCACTGTTTACTCATGGTGATCGACTGAAGGGCAAAAATATTCATCGATTTATACGGGACAGTCCTAAACTGCTCCGCTTCATCAAAGCCTGTGGTGGAAGATTCCATGTTTTTAATAATGAGGACCAGAATCCTGAACAAGTCATGAAGCTGTTTGACGACGTTGACAAAATAGTGACAGGAAATGAGGGCCAGCATTACACCAGTGCGATTCTGGAGCAAGAGAGGGCGATCGAGGCTGAAAAACATCACATCCTGAGACAGAGAGAGGAAGAGAAGCAGAAGAAACTAGAAGCTCTGAAAGCTAATCTTGAAGAGGAAGCGTTTGTAAAGGCAAAAGAAAAACTGGACAACATGTATGAACAGCAGGCACGATGGCAAGCCGTGCAAAACATTCATATGCAAAACGGTTGGTCATTTCTCATAAAAACCTTTTTCAAAAGAATCTTGAAACTCAAAGATTATGTGAAAGATTTAGCTGCGCTACGATAGCATTGTGGCACGTTCTGAAACCTGAAGGAAAAGCAACTATACAATCCGATCAAATCTTTTTAATGTGCTATCTGGTTGTGCAATGATATAAAGATATTGTCTGGAATTTGTTGATTTTTTAAGTTGTCCTGAGAGACGCATTCCGAACATTCACAGCTTTTAAGCTCAAAAGACCACCATAATATTTGTGGCCTAGAGAAAGTCTTTCATTCGTCTTTTTTTTGCATGACACACCGGCGAACTATTTTTATTCAAGAAGACACGCTGCACTCAGTAGCAAAGAAGTCTGTCTTTAGCATGTGCTGTATATACTGAAACGGTAACAACAAAAATAGCTGTTGTGTCAGTGTATAATGCAAATCTTCAACTATAAACACATATGATACTTTATGTCTTTGTACTGAAAATGTAAGGACTTTTGCAGGTTACTCAATCATAAACTAAGACTGAATGCTAATGTTAAAGTGTAGCCCTCCATTTTGTCTGAAGTGAACAATATGGTAGCTGCACAGCTGTTTCGAACTGGATGTTTACATTATACAGGGTAACTTGTATGTCCTTTTTCTGTGCTGATATATCGTACAAAGAATTAAAACTTCGTTGTTGTTGTGGTCGATGTAAAATATATATACTGTTCAAAAAATAAATAAATAAAGGGAACACTTTAATAACACAATGTAACTGCAAGTGTTCCCTTTATTTATTTTGAGCAGTATATTTAAAGAGGGGTTGCATTTTTTTGCTGCTTATATTAAAAAAATCATATAGTAATCTATAGCAAATTGACTATATTATTGGCCTTATTTTTTCACATATGAGCAGATGCAGCCATTGGAACCTCATTTGCACAGGACTTCCAGTCTCATTCATTTCTACTGATTTTTAGCTGTAAAAATATTATGCTGCTTGATGTTTCAAACTTAATTTTACTTTCTATTTATTGTCATAAACACGACTGTTTGTGGTGTAAATAATGTATAACACACTTTATTATATGGCTGAAACACTATATAGTATTTACTATAAATTATAGTATTTTACCGAAAGGCACAAATACTTTGCTTTAAAATATATGTAACCCATGAAATGTGCATAACAACCTCTCTTCTTCATGTACTAACTAACTAAACATGGAATGAAATTTAGGGAATTGTTTTCTAAGTTGGATCTCTACTGTATTTGTCAGTTATTCAACAATAGCAATGCCATTCTTTCACATCACCCCTTAAGCTAATCATTACTCTTGGCAAAATAATATTTAAATAAGCTAGTTTAGTCTTAATTATTATTTTATATCATACAAATTAGCAAACATTATGATATATTGCATTTTTTGCCATTATTTTTGTCTTTATGCAGGGTTATCACACTGTTTTTCAAAGTTTTTAACACTGCTTCCAAGCAATTTTTTTTTTTTTCTAGTCACAGATATAAATACATAGATTCTTCATTGAAATGGTTTCTAAGTCAAAGCCTGACGGTAAATAATTGAGATAAAGTAGATTGTGTGCCATCATATAAGTATGTATGAATATCTGTATGTTCAACAGGCTTTAGCAGATGATTCTGTTCAATGAACACAAGACAGATAAAGGTGTTCATTAATCTCATTAAGAAAATGAACTGTTTTTGTTATAGTTAAAATGTAATAACAGCTTAAATGCCATGGTTAAACTTGGGTAGCAGAACTATGGTTAATTTTCCTTATACCATCACTTAAAAATCTACCACATTAGTTTTTATTTTGAAAAACATTCATTTTTGCTGTGCAACACTTTGACTAATCAAGGCATTGAGATACAGCCTACACTCACCAGCTACTTTATTAGGTACACCTTACAAGTACCGGATTGGACTCCCTTTTGCCTTCAGAACTGCTTAAATCCTTCGTGGCATAGATTCAAAAAGGTACTGGAATAATTCCTTAGAGATTTTGGTCCATATTGACATAGCATCATGCAGTTGCTTCAGATTTGTCTTGGTCAGTACCTGGATGGGAGACCACATGGGAAAACTAGGTTGCTGTCGGAAGTGGTGTTAGTGAGGCCAGCAGGGGGCGCTCAACCTGCGGTCTATGTGAATCCTAATGCCCCAGTAAAAGTGAAGGGGACACTATACTGTCAGTGGGCGCCGTCTTTCGGATGAGACGTTAAACCGAGGTCCTGACTCTCTGTGGTCATTAAAAATCCCATGGCACTTCTCGTAAAAGAGTAGGGGTGTAACCCCGGTGTCCTGGCCAAAGTCCCTCAATCGGCCCTTACGATCATGGCCTTCCAATCATCCCCATCCTCCAAATTGGCTCTATCACTGTCTCTCCACTACACCAATAGCTGGTGTGCGGTGAGCGCACTGGCGCCATTATCCTGTGGCTGCCGTCGCATCATCCAAGTGGATGCTGCACACTGTTGGTGGTGTGGAGAGAACCCCCTCATGATTGTAAAGCGCTTTGGGTGTATGGCCATACACAATAAATGTGCTATATAAATACACACACATTACAGAAGATGGGTACACTGTGGTCATAAAGGGATGGACATGGTCAGTAACAATATTCAGGTAGGTTGTGGCGTTGGCACAATGCTCAATTGATACTAAAGGTCCAAAAGTGAAAAGAAAATATCCCCCACACCATTAAACCACCACCACCACCAGCTTGAACTGTTGAGGCAGGATGGATCCATGCTTTCATGTTTTTGATGCCAAATTCTGACTTTACCATGCGAATGTCGCAGCAGAACGTTTTTACAATCTTCCGTTGTCCAATTTTGGTGAGCCTTGGTGCCTCAGTTTCTTGTTCTTAGCTGACAGGAGTGGCACCTGGTGTGGTCTTCTGCTGCTGTAGCCCATCCACCTCAAGGTTCGAGATGTTGTGCGTTCAGACTAGCCCGTCTCTCACCAACAACCAGGCCATGTTCAAAGTCACTCAAATCCCCCTTTTCCCCATACTGATGCTCGGTTTGAACTGTAGCAGATCGCCTTGACCATGCCTAAATGCCTGCATTAAGGTGCTGTCATGTGAAGGCTGATTAGAAATTTGCATTAAGGAGCAGTTCGACTCGTGTACCTAATAAAGTGGCCGATGAGTGTATGTTGCAGGTATTATCTACAGGAACAACACAGCCACTTTTTGCATCATCATATTCATCATACTCAATCTGACTGAAGCTCTTACATCATGCAGCCATGTTTTCCATAAAAGAAAAAAGTAGCACGAGATCTCAGACACTAAAACGAACAATAAACGACGTTAAAGGGTCAATTATTTTGCAATATATGTTTGCTCAAGATACTCACTAATGTTATAAATAAACATGTTATAAATAAAATGAGATGTGTATGTGACGTCTACAGGGGCGTTGCTGGACAAAAAGCTCTACTGGCCCCCCTAAACCCACAAAACGATAGATAGATAGATAGATAGATAGATAGATAGATAGATAGATAGAT
>CAIGQQ010024535.1:506-26455 GCA_903798035.1 Danio albolineatus
GGGGGGGGGGGGGGGGGGGGGGGGGGGGGGGTAAATTAGTGCGAGATAGACCTGCCTAACCTGACCACATCCGCGAGAGACCATCCGCGTTGCCGTGGGATGTTCCTGGGCGGTGTTGGACTCGGAAGTGGAGGTCCTGGAGCGCGAGGAACCACCTGGTGACACGGGCATTGGTGTCCTTGGCCCGGGACATCCACTGAAGGGGTGCGTGGTCGGTCACCAACGTGAAGCTCCTGTCGAGTAGGTAATATCGCAGCTCCAGGACTGCCCATTTGATGGCCAGGGCTTCCTTTTCCACGGCTGCGTACCTGGTCTCCGCGGATGTGAGCTTCCGACTGATGTACGTGACTGGGTGCTCTTCTCCGTTCCGGACCTGTGACAGGACCGCACCCAGCCCTGTGTCGGAAGCGTCTGTGTGTAGGATGAAGGGGCAGCCGAAATCCAGGGCGTGGAGGACTGGTGCCGATGTCAGCGCCGTTTTCAGCTTTTGGAACGCCTCTTCAGCCTCTGCAGACCACTGTATATTCTCAGGCTGCCCCTTCTTCGTCAGGTCGGACAGGGGACAGGCTATCGAAGAGAAGTTGGGAATAAAACAGCGGTAATACCCAGCCAACCCCAGAAAAGCACGTACCTGGGTTTTGTTTGTCGGCCGTACCGCCTGCTGGACCGCTTCAATTTTGTTGGCTTGTGGCTTGATCAACCCCCGTCCTACTTGGAAACCCAGGTAGCGTGCTTCCGCTAGACCAAGGTGACATTTGTTGGGGTTGGCTGTTAGCCCAGCCCGACGGAGCTCCATCAGCACCCTCCGCAACTGGTCCAGGTGGTCCTCCCAACGCTCAGAGTGGATGATTACGTCGTCGAGGTAAGCGGCGGCGTAATCTTGGTGGGGCCGGAGCAAAATGTCCATTAGTCGCTGGAACGTGGCGGGTGCCCTATGCAACCCGAAGGGAAGGACCCGATAATGCCAGTGACCAGATGGAGTGCTGAAAGCGGTCTTTTCTTTATCCTCTTCTTTTAACGGAATCTGCCAGTAACCTTTGGTCAGGTCTAATGTGGATATGAACCTGGCCCCACCGAGACGGTCTAGCAACTCATCCACTCTGGGCATTGGTTATCCGTCGAAACTTGAGATTTCATTCAGTTTGCAGAAGTCATTGCAGAAGCGGAGGGTGCCATCCTTCTTCGGTACCATCACGATCGGGCTGGACCAGGGGCTGCGTGATGGTTCAATTACTCCCAACTTCTTCATCCGTGATATCTCTTCCTCGATAGCCTGCGGGCGGGCCTCTGGTACCCGGTAGGGCCGCTGCCGAACTATTTGGCCAGGGGGAGTCCGGATGGCATGCTGGGTGAGTATCGTCCGCCCGGGTCGATCGCTGAACACATCCTGGAACTGACTGACCAGGGAGTCCAGCTCGGTCTTCTGACCCGCCGACAGTTGTTCTCCCATACACACTATCAGCGGGGAGCTGTGAGTGAAGGCCACCATGTCTTCTTGGGGTGCTGCCCACCTCTTCAGGAGATTAATGTGGTAGACCTTCTCCTCACGTCGACGGCCCGGCTGACGAACTTTATAATTAACCAGCCCGACTTTCTCTACGATGGTGCCCGGCCCCTGCCAGGAGGCCAGGAATTTCGCTGTCGTGGTGGGAACAAGAATTAGTACTTTGTCGCCTGGCTGGAATTGACGGGGCTGTGCGGGCCGGTCATACAGCCTTTGTTGGGCGCGCTGGGAGGCCGCCAGATGTTTGCGGACCAGAGGCATCACTCTGTCTATGCGCTCCCTCATGTCCCGTACGTGCTCTATGACGCTGCGGTGAGGGGCCGGCTCCTGTTCCCATGTCTCTCGGGCCACATCCAACAATCCTCGGGGCTGTCTCCCGAACAGTAGCTCAAATGGCGTGAAGCCGGTGGATGCTTGCGGTACTTCACGGATTCCAAAGAGCACATACGGGAGCATGAGGTCCCAGTCACGCCCATCCTCTGCGACTACCCGCCGCAACATCTGTTTCAAGGTCTGGTTAAACCTCTCCACCAGACCATCGGTCTGGGGATGGTAAACAGATGTGCGGAGCTGTTTCACTCGAGTAGTCGACAGAGGTCGTTCATCAACCGGGACATGAAGGGGGTGCCCTGATCAGTCAGTATCTCCGAGGGAATTCCCACTCTGCTGATGAAATGTACGAGTTCCTTCGTGATGGATTTGGCGTTGGCCACTCGGAGGGGAATCGCCTCGGGGTACCTGGTAGCATAGTCAACGATGACCAGGATGGGTTGATGACCTCGGGCGGATTTCTGCAGCGGACCCACCAGGTCCATCCCAATGCGCTCGAAGGGCACCTCTATGATCGGGAGGGGTATTAGCGGGCTGGGGGGAGGCTTCTTCGGGGACGTCTTCTGGCATGTGGCGCACTCCCGACAGAACCTCTTCACTTCCGCCTCCATGCCCGGCCAGTGGAAGCGATCCCGGATACGTTGGAGGGTGTTTTCGGCTCCCAGATGTCCCGCCATCAGGTGGGAGTGCACCAGCTCCATAATCGTCTCCGTTTTCTGCTTCGGTACCACTAGAAGACTTTTTTCCTCCCCCCTTCGCTGTGCGATACAGTAGAGCAGGCCCTTTCTGACCACGAAGTACGGGAGAGGGTGAGGTCCCGTGATTCGAACTTCCCCGTTCATTTCACGGACCGTCTTCCAGCAGTGCTTTAGACGGTCAACTTCTCGCTGTTCCCTCCCGAACTCTCCTCCTGTAGTGATGTTCTGGAACAGATTGAAAAAGGGGTTAGGATCTGATAATGTACACTCACCCTCTCTCTCGCTGTCTGTGGCCAGCATGACGGTCGGACGGCCCCCTTTTCTCCGTGAACGAGCCCGTCCCTTCTGTCGCGGTCCGGCTGGCTGCATCGTGGCGGATAGAAGCTGCTGGAACCCGGGGTAATCTCTCCCCAACAGCATCGGGACTGGTAAGTCACGTACGATTCCTACTTCCATCGGCCAGGCGCCTGCCTCTGCCGCCACCGTGATCCGTCTTGTGGGCAAATGTCGTGTTTCCCCGTGCACACACGTGATAGGCATCATCGCTTTCGAGTCAGTGCGGGGAGGGATGATATGCGGCTGGACCAGTGTGATCGCCGATCCTGAGTCCAGAACTGCCATCAGCTGCTTGCCTCCGATTTTGATCATCCACTGCGGGGCTCCGTTTGGCACCGTGTGGTGAACAATACAGCCAGCCATCCATGCGCGGGTCCCTGGTGACTGAGGCTCCGTTGGCATGGGCTCGTCGATGATGGAGGGGGCCGCCGGCCTGCTCACTGCTCGCGAGATGCCCTCCGGCGAGCGTCGCTCCTGGGGTACCCTCCGGGGGATTGCAGCTGCTCGCTCTCCTGCATCTCGGGCCAGTGATGCCTCCGCCAGTTCAACTGCTTCCACCAGCTCCGCCAGGCTGTTGGGGTTCTTCATGCTTACCGGCCGGCGGAGCTTCCTGGGGAGGGCTCAGAGCAGGCGGTCGATCACCACTCGCTCAGCGACCTGGGAGGCGGTGGTGTTCCCCGACAGCAACCAGAGCTGTGCCAGCCTGGAGAGCTGTGTGGCTTGTGCTCGGGCGGGGACCTGCTCATCATACGCCTATTGCCAGAACTGTTGGGCTGCACTGATGGGAGAAAGTCCAATCCTAGCTAATATCTCTCTCTTCAATATCTCATAATCATCGTTCTGCGGGGATTTTAATGAATAATAGGCGCGTTGTGCCTCACCAGTTAAAAAGGAGCCAGGATCCTCGCCCACTCTTTCTTGTCCCACAGCTCTCTGGTTGCTGTCACCTCAAACGTGTGTAAGTACGCTTCGATGTCATCAAGGTCGCTGAGCTTCGTTAGATGGTGGTGCGCGCTGCTTCTGGTGTCCGGAAGCGGCACCCGGTGGCTTCTGAGGCTCTCGACCACCTGCTCGGTTCTTTCGAGCCTGGCATTGATCTGGTCTGAGAGCTGCTGTTGACGGGATACCACTTTCATGAGCTGTTGCAGAATCTCTTCCATCCTGATCTTCCCGGAGAGCGAGTGAGATGACAAGCTGCAAGCACAAACAACAAGTGTAAGCGGTCGATGGTAGCCTTAATTTCACTCCTAGTAAACTCGCATTCTCCACCAATGTAGCAGGGTGAAGTGAAAAGGCATACACGAGTTGCTTGTGAACACACCCCCGAAGGGTTTTTATTAACAAAAGTGAGTGTATGAGTGTGCTGGTGCCTTCAGTGCTCGTCCTTTTCTCCCTGGTGAGAGGTGCTCCAGATGGTGGGTGGTCGGTGAAAGTGTCTTCCTAGTGGGTCCTTTAGGTGCTGTGGTGAGTACGCCGATCGATTGGATAAATCACTCCGTGCTTTCTAGAGAAGGAGAGAGAGAGAGGTGTTAGCTCAAGCATACCGGAGAGGCTTCTCAGTCCGTCTGATCCGCATGCTGGCTCTTTATGCGCCTCTCTCCTATCAGGCGCAGGTGTCAGCGATCGGCGTAATTGGGTGCAGGTGGCGTCCGTGCGCTGCTCCCAGGATGACGCTGATGACTCATTGGGCGACCCGCCACAATATACATTTGTAATTATGTTTATCTGCAATTTTGATTATTAATAAGCAACCTACAATGCACTGATTCATTTATTTGAACTCTACATACCCACTGTACATGTACATTTGTAATTGTTTATCTGCACACTTATTATTATTATCAACCTGTACGTATAATCATTTTTTGTAAATCTGGACTCATAACTAAGGCAACCTGTATATAATGCTCATAGTACATCCATCTGTAAATATCACCATAGTTTTTCTATAACTGCACCTTATAATTTATACTGCTATTGCACTTCTGGTTAGACCTAAACTGCATTTTGTTGCTTTGTACTTGTACATGTGTAATGACAATAAAGTTGAATCTAATTATGTAAGAAACTCTGAAAACTGGACTGACACTGTTCCAATTTACTATAAATTCTATGTTAAGTGTCTTTGACACAATTTACATTTTAAAAGCACTGGATAAATAAAGATGAATTAAATTGAATCTGCTTAAATGTGTACACGTTAATAGACCAAACAAAATATGATCTGATTTATTTTACATTTATTTTGCCAAACATAACAGTGACTGTAGCCAATGTTTCCAGTGTCTTTTTACTTTTCAGCTTTTGATGAGAGTTTTTAAGACTTAATGAAAACTAATGTTTTATTTATTTATTTATTTCAGACATGATTGAAGAGAATGAGGGGAGTAAAGAAGAGGAACATCATGTCAAAATTGAGGAAAAAACTCATTTACACAAGAACCGTTTCACCTGCACTCAGTGTGGAAAGAGTTCGGGAAGAAAAGGCGATCTTAAGATTCACATGAGGATCCACACTGGAGAGAAACCATTCAGATGCACTCAATGTGGAATAAGTTTCAGATGCTCATCACACCTTAATCATCACATGAAGATCCACACTGGAGAGAAACCATTCACATGCACTCAGTGTGGGAAGAGTTTCAGCCAATCATCACACCTTAATGAACACATGAGGATCCACACGGGAGAGAAACCATTCACATGCACTCATTGTGGGAAGAGTTTCAGCAGCTCATCACAGTTTAATCTACACATGATGATCCACACTGGAGAGAAACCATTCACATGCACTCAGTGTGGGAAGAGTTTCAGCTGCTCATCATACCTTAATAAACACATGAGGATCCACACTGGAGAGAAACCATTCACATGCACTCAGTGTGGGAAGAGTTTCATCAGCTCATCATACCTTAATCAACACATGATGATCCACACTGGAGAGAAACCATTCACATGCACTCAGTGTGGGAAGAGTTTCATCAGCTCATCATACCTTAATAAACACATGAGGATCCACACTGGAGAGAAACCATTCACATGCACTCAGTGTGGGAAGAGTTTCGTCAGCTCATCATACCTTAATCAACACATGAGGATCCACACTGGAGAGAAACCATTCACTTGCACTCAGTGTGGGAAGAGTTTCAGCCAATCATCAAACCTTAATCGACACATGATGAGCCACACTGGAGAGAAACCAGTCACTTGCACTCAAGCTCATACTGGACTCATAAGTCATACTGGACTTTTCTCCCCATAGACTTGCATTCGTATGCACGCAAATGCGTCAGACCGGAAACGCAAGTTTGTGCGTCAAGTTTTGCAGTTCACTGCCTTGCAAAGTTCAAGCTTGGTGAACTCCAACCTGCGAAATCGCATCACTTGACTTTAAGACCAATCGAAGATCAAAACATGACCTCTCTGGACAGAAATTTAAAATATGGACCAATCTCTCACTTTTTTAATGTCTAACCATCTTTTTTAATCCTGCCCATTTTTGCAGCGTTGTACAACAGAATTTTGCATGCTCAAACCGCAGTGTAACCGCAGCTTCGGTGTGGAAACCATTCACATGCACTCAGTGTGGGATGAGTTTTAACCAATCAGCAAACCTTAATCTACATGTGAAGATCCACACTGGTGTGAAAGAGTATATGTGCTTTGAGTGTGAGAAGACTTTTATTACAGCTCCAAAATGGAAACTGCACCAGACGATTCACACTGTAGAGACCAGACTTCACACTGTGACAACAGGTTTAATCAGTTAACACATCTGAAAACACAAAAGAGGATTCACCCTGGAGAGAAACTGTCCAGATCTGATCAGTGTCTACAGAGTTTCGCTCATAAGGCTCAGCTTAAGAAACACATGGACAAAAAGTTGCACACATGACATGAATGCAGCAAAACATTTTCTCATGTGCGCAGTATGTTTCATGTCTGAATAATGTTTGAAAAGGCTGAGTGACGGTATACTGTTTTCCAACACTCCTGCACTACAGTAGGTGGGGTTGTAAATGTGTTGCGCTCCTCGATTTACCGTAAACACAATGATGGAGGCTGAGAGAAGAACAGTTTCATAAACATCTGGCAAACAGCACCTCTGTGCCTTAAAATAACTTTGCAAGTGATTGTACAGGTGCAGATACATCTGTACTCCACTCTCCAGTGTATTCATGTAGCTAGTGTTGTTTTGGATGATGTTCTCTGTCTGACTTCCTGAATGAGAAACAAATCACTGGGAAGACACCGCACATCAAAGAAGGTGGAGCTCCAGCAGGTTAGTTTGCAGTATACCAGGGCCTCAAGTTTAGAAAGCCCATTCAATTGTCCTGTGTTGCAAATTTTATTAGTAAAGTTTCTTTACTTTTAGGTTCAAGATTCTTTCTAGTTTACTACATTTACTTTATTGAGTAGAACACAAACTTGATGAATATTTTATGATTTAGGCAGAGCGACAGGTATTAAGTTTTACAATATTAATACACTGTGATGATCCCAAGACTCCAGATTGGAGTATGTGGTAAATCCTGATTGGGTGCCTGCATTACTCATCAATGGGTATAAAAATGTTGTTGTGCTAGCTACCCCAGGACGCTGTGGCTACTCAGGAGTCCTCATGTCAAGACCCGTCATCTCATTGACTCTTTAACCTTATGGTTTTGCATTACTTGTATCATAGTAAAGTGTTGTGATTATATCCTAAGTTCTTTATCTTCATTATTATCCCTAGACATTTGTTGATTGCTTTGATTGATGAGTTCTATGAGTTACATTTTATAATTAATAATTAGCATTCAGGCTATTTTGTTGGTTCATCTCTCTTTTATGTTGCGACTCAAACAAGCAGGTCAGAACACTTTGTAAAATGTGTCCGGTTGTATCCGAGATCTTGTCCTTTCAGTCATGACCATAGGTGAGAGTAGGAACTTAGATTGAGTGGTAAATTGAGAACATTGCCTTTCTGCTCCTTCTCCACAACAGACAATCACATTAACTGCATTACTGCTGCCGCTGCACTGATCCATCTTTTAATCTCACATTCCATTCCTCATGAAAAAAAAAAACGCAAATACTTGAACTCCATTTGGGGTAAGGACTCTCCTCCAAACTGGAGGTGACCACCTTCTTCCAGTCAAGTACCATGGTTTCTGACTGTCTTCTGACAAAGTTTCATGTCCCCCTCACTCTTTTTTTAGATATAAATACCACTTTACTTCATGCTATAATTTCCGCTCGAAAGTCGAAAAAAAAGTATTTTTCAACTTACGATGTGCACGCAAAATGAAGTTTGCCGTCACGTCACTCGTAAATGTAAATAGGTCTAACTAAACTTTCTTTGAACACAGAATAGAAAACCAATTGACCCTTCGCTAAGCCACACCCTAAAACCGCCACCCACCAATCGTGGCTTAGCAACCGTAGCTATGCGCAGGAGCTCTGTCAAGCTTTCGTGCGAGGGGAAACAGGCATATGGATTGTGCAAATCTGATACCCCGGTATCCTAAACATTTGGATGGGGTGGTGGAATTATTTCCCTTTTCAAAACCTAAAACCCAAAGGGGAGACATGCTAGCATGGATCAACTCTATGAGGGGCGCTAAAGGAGCAGAGTTAAGTTGGTTTTGTTTCGATATGCCTGACACAGTCATTTACGGTAATAACTCACACACGTCTTACCCTAAAAATATATAAACTGTGTTTCCTACAAAAATACAAAGCAGGTTATGTTTCCCAGCTGTTTTTTTTTTTCTTTCTTTTTTTCTGCTCCGTTTAAGCCCTAGCCGTAGTAGTCCTACAAATAACAATCATATTTCCATCTGATTACATATCAACAGAACAAACCGAGATGTGATCACAAACTGAGCACTCGCGATTAATATACTTCACCCACAGCTGTTTTTCAGTCATTTATAGCCCTCATGACCATGTCAGAGCTACAGTTCACCAATGTTTTCGTCAGTCTTATGGAGATTTAGTCATTGGTGACGACGTCTGCTTTTATGTTTGGTGTCGGATTAATATTTGCTGGTAGGGAAAATCTATTTGTTCACTTCTGCAATTAATACTTTGATTTGCATTTCAATTTATTTATTTATTCCACTTAACTGCAAAATAGAAACTGTATAAAGACACAAACATACTGATATAGGCACTGTACATTGTTATGGGCCAATAATGCGGATATAAAATCAAACATCAACTCAAACAAGATTTGTTAAAACAGATTGTTGACATTTGCAACGTCGCCTTGCGTTGTCAGGTTTGAAGTGTTATAAATGTGTGCATGAGTGTATTTGCAGCGTGATGCGCTGCAGCCGGTTAAAAGATATATGCTGCTATTTGTTCAAGTAATATTTGGTTTATCCTCTGCCTATTTCAAAACAGAGAGATAAAACACTTTTAGTATAATAATTTCAATATTATTTTGCCTTTAAAGTGATAATAAAACATGTTAAAGTGCCTGTTATCCATGCCAAATGTTAAATGATTTCCACGGTAAGAGCTTTATTTAACCAAAATCTGACAATAAACGTGGTCCTGGCTGGCCTTTTGTTTTAGAAGAAAGAGGGATATGTGCTGAATTCACCTTAAATGTTTCATTGTTCTTGTTAATAACTGAAAAAATAAATACACTAAATAGCCAATAAAAATTTATAAGCTACCAAACAAAATTTCGTTTAAAAAAAAAAAAAAAAAAAAGTTGTTTCAAAAAGTTATGTCTCACTCGCTCGTTATGTACGTGTATAATTGTTGTTGTTTTGAGATTGTAAGCAGAGCAGCCTCATTGTATTGAAGCTTCTGGCTTCTGCTGCTGAAACTACAAACCATCTTCAGTAAACTTTCTTACTTTGACTCTCTGACTCCGGCTCTTCCTCAGACTGCTTATTCTTTGGGTTTAAACTGTCGGTTTCCCCAACAGCACAAGTTCAGATTATAGCACATGTAACATCATGTTTTCCTTCATATTCATTATTTTGGATTTTTATTGAATATGTTTGTGTTGGATCTGAAGTAGAGCTGCTCAGACGGATCAATACTTGTCATTTGCAGTCGAGGACAAGTTGAAGACGTTCTGTTTCCCACAGTCAATATCAATTGGCATGGGTGTAAATCTCAGTTAACACTAGTGGGAACAATAAACATAAAATTTCCCTTGAGCAATTTTTTAAGGGGACACAAATAATACAGTCAAATTGTACTTATAAAGATACGTCCCCACAGTTAAAAACTTAATTTCTATCATTACTATTGCAGCTTGAAGACTGCATCATTATGGTTATTTTCTAAGTATTTTGCTCAGGTTTAATGACAGCAGATTTTACTTTAAATTATTTATGTTGTGTACGGTCAACAGTCTGACTCCTAAAGCAGAGAAATGCAGGAAAAGATGTTTTCTAAACTCATAATAACTAACTTGTTTACATTACACTAAATGGACAGATCATACTGTAAATTGGTGAGCCTGTGAGGTTCATCTGCTGAACAGCCACAACTCTAACATTAAAGAAACTGCTTATCCAAATAAACACTCTGTCATTATCCCTTCACCCCCTTACCTGACACTGTACATCTGAATGACCCTGCTCTGCCTGTCCCTCAATCATTTCTTTCTCCTTTGCCTGTGATTAACATTGTGGCATTCGTTTTTCATAAGCACTCGTTCTTAAAGCCAAATTGCCTTAATATGTGCAGTTTTTTTTTTGTATTTACTGGCGTTTATGTGCACTGAAAAATGATTTTATGTCCACGTTCTTGTTGATAATTGAAAAAAAAAATACACCAAATAGGCCTATGAAAAAAAGTATAAGCTACCAAACGAAATTTGTTTAAAAAAAATGATTTTTTCCAACAACAATTATTTTATTTTTTTAATATGTCTCACTCGCTCCTTTTCTTCCAGCTTAGGTCTGCCTGTTCCATATAACACTGCGATAAAAAAAGAAACCCAATCAGGCCTAATATTTAAACAACATAAAAAGTAGCCTATATTTACGAGTACCTTTTGTGAAAGGAAGGGTATGGCTACAATGCCAGTGGAGGAGGGTCTTCAGTATCACTTACGTTTGTATGTTAATGTTAAAGTCTTTTATATATTTTATTTTTAGGCATTTAATATAAATCTTTTAAGAAGAATTGATGATTTACGGAGATCAATTTTGTCCCAATAAAATAATATAAAAATAATTTAGCTGAGGTAGTATAAAACCTGGTTGCCATGTTGACGTAGTGAGTAGCACGTTCGCCTCACAGCAAGAAGGTTGCTGGTTCGAGCCTCGGCTGGGTCAGTTGCCCATTATAGTATTATCCCTGTGTTCGCATGGGTTTCCTCAAAACAAAATGCTGAATAAGTTGGCGGTTCATTCCGCTGTGGCAACCCTGGATTAATAAAGGGACTAAGCCAAAAAGAAAATGATTGAATGAATATGAAAAGATAAATAACAGCAAATAGAATAGGAAATAGTATGTGTGTGCTATGTCTAATAACTAAAATTCGAGTATGAATAATACTAATACACCACTGCGTCCATCATTGGCTAAAAGGAACATATAAAAGGTGTGGTGGAAATTCATTTATATACATTATAAAGGTCTGTTCTTTTAATCCTCCATGGATGCACTGTTTACGTTAGACCAAGTGTGACCACTTTAACATCTGCTTATCACCAGACAAGATACATACAGGATACATACATTGTGAATTAACAAGCTATATCTTCAGGTGGTAGTTAAGACTGAAATATAGACAGTCACAGTTTAAGTGTGTGCGTTGATGTAACTGTGATTCATTCTGTATGTCATTCATGACCTTGTGAGCTTACCAAACTAGATAAAAAGAGAACACACTTTGTTTCGGTGTCTCACACTCTGCAGAAACCTGTGTTGCTGTATGACTGTCTGACCTTCAATGCAAAGAATAAAACTTTAAAAGACACTTTGGGTAAGAATTTGTCTTCTTGACCACTGAGAGAGCCTCCTTAAAGAAAATAGCCACTACAATATATATGTGTGTGTGTGTGTGTGTGTTTATGTGTGTGTGAATATTGTTTAAAACTTATTGCTTTAGATTTTTTATTGTTACAGTATATGTTACGAAGAAAATAAGAACAATCTGTAAGAGTTGACTTTTAATCTATTATTTGGCCATGTATCTTTTATCCCCTCTACTGAACGCATCAGAAACAACAGGGGAGTAAAACTGTCTGGATCAAAGTCTGCAATAACCTAAAATTATACTTTTAGAAAGATCTTTACACACCGCTAATGTCAGCGATGGTCAGACACTAATGCAGCTCACACTAGTTAATCAACGTCATCATTTCTCGAACACATTCTTTTTTAGAACGCCACTGACAGCAACGCCACCGCGCCGCCATATTCAATCACCTTAAAGGTGCAGTGCGCGATTTCCGTGAAGCTCTGTAGAATATAATAATATTAATAATTATAAATGATAATAATCCTGTTAGGATTTGTGTCCCTGTAACACAAACTTTTGAGAATATAAATAATAACTTTGATTCACAGTTTGACTGACTTTTGTATATTTATATTATATTTTGCATGCATATACATCTAATTTCTAAGGCATATGGTAAATTAACCTGTATCTAACCTGTATGTAATCTAAAAAATATATATTGTTTAGTTTAAGCCACCACAAAGCAATAGCTATTGGCTATAAACTATGAGGCTGTAGCATATTACAATTTTGTCTATGATATTACTGTAACGAGGGATGTGACACTGACAATGGAGGTGAGGATCTAAACGAAGGCTTTTTTTAGAATGGTCAGGCAAGCAATGATCAACACAGGAGCAAACAGATGTATACGGGCAATCCACAGTCGTAGTCGAAATAACAGGCAGATGGTCACAGGCAGAAGACAGGAGTAAACCAAGAAAACAAGGTAATGGTCACAAACACAGCAAAGCAAGACAAAGGAAACGTATTAAAATGTCACTTGAATATCCAGTTGGGCATCCATTTAAAGCCTTGCTCAATGTGCCCCTTTTGTATGCTTTGTGCACCGGTCCCTCCAAAGATCTCTGGTGATGCTGGTGATGATAAATTAAACGTTTTCTGACTGTGGTGCACTGTAATATGCACTTATAATGTAATTACGTATTGACTCCACTAGAGGGCCACCTTGGTTTAACTACAGGGGTTCTAGGGAGTCAGTGAAGGAGACTGAAACGCATGTGATAGTTAGCAGTTGGAGCTGCTTGTGTTCTGTTAAATAAACGTGTTTCTGAGTTATACCTCTCTGTGAAGGCAGTCTATGATATACACTGCACAAAAAGGAAACACTACACTGACAGGAGGGTGCACTTTCTGATGTGCATTTGCCTCAGATTATGAATGATTAAGCGATTTATTCATACCAGCATTTATTAAGTAATTTTGTAAATTAATAGCATTTATTTAGTGCTAATGCTTTCTTTTAACTTCTCTGGGGACTTTAAATCCTATTAGTTGATGGTTACTCTCTTGGGCTGGATTCTGACGGTATGATAACCTTGGACAAAAATATCACAGTTTTACGATATTGTGATCACTGCTCTAAAATATATTCTTTTTAAATTTCTAGGTAAAAAAAAACTGTTTTTCCTTTTTGAACAATATCAAGTGCACAAAGTTCAGTCTTGCATCCTTTCCTTCAGTTCAGAGGACACGTTGGGTAAATCTTGAAAGGGAACACAGTACTTTATAACGTCATCCACATCACCCTGGCTACATTGTTTCACTTTCTTAAAAATCTAATTAAAACGTGATTTAAGGAACTGCCTATTTTCATTTTGATATTAGCAACTTAACAGACACCAAAAACGTTGAGGCGTCATGTAGCTACATATTGACCACTATCTTCACTGTATATTTACAACAAAACGGAGCCTATAACATAACTGCCTCCTTTCATTTTCATTGAAAAACATTAAGTCTTTTCATGTCATTTGCAGAATATCAGGTTAAACGATCAATATGGCCATTATAAAAGTATAATGCACAATACGTTTATACAATATAGGCAAGCAATCAGTCAAATAAGCAGAATCAGTGTATGCGGTTACATAAATTCATATACAGTATAACTTATCTTTGCGTTCAGCCAAAACGCATTACCTGAGAACAAGTAATAGATTCAAAAGACCAAAGAATCGTCAGATAGAGACAAGATGAATTAAATATCATGTTTAACAACTATAGTGAGATGAAATCCAGCGGAAGATCCTTGGTGAACTGTCCAACCTGCCCTGCTCTTATCTGGGGAGGTGCCTGCACAGCACCCGCTGACTGCTTGGAGCTCAGACGCGTGCATACACTGCAGCGCTTGTCAGAGTGTGTGTGAATGTGTGTTTTCAGTGGTGTAGTGTGGACAGAGATCAGTTTAGAAACCCTAGCTGAAACGCCAGTGTGGACGCGGAGTGCTGTTTTTAAACTAAAACCTATTAACCCTTAGTTATCTTACATTTTGTTCTGGGGCTAGGCTTAAGGCTTGTCTGTAAAATTAGACAAATAATTGATTTAACACTGCACAAGTCCTCCCTGCTAAAAAATGTCTGGTTCAACACCAGTCATCTTTGGGTGAACGAGGACATGATGATACATCTTAGGATGTATCTGATGCAGCCCAGACATCTGCCAGTGGTGTCGTCCTAACCTTTAATGTACCCAGGCCAACAAACAAGTACATCAGTCCAAACTTGTTAGTGTATGTTTACAGAATGTAGCCCACCCCTTCATCAAACGCAGGGATTAAGCCATCTTTTTTTTTTTTTTGTATTGCACATCGAATTAGGCTTATAAACCATATAAACACAGTAATTAAATACAATTCTGTAGCTCCTGGTCAACTTTAATTCAGACTCAACATTGCATATCTTGCGATGTGACTATTGGCAATGTGCACATTGCAATACTGATGCTGAAACGATATACTGTATTGTGCAGCCCTACATCAAACCATCTGTTAGCATAGCACGGCCAAAACTGTGTGTGGACATTTGTTTATGTTTTCTTGCTTCATGACAGGTTCTTTGAAGACACTTGAGTTTCTGTGTGCAAATGATAGTGGAATAGCTTTTCTCACATTAAAATGGCAAAATAGTCTAAATGTTTTAGTCAAAGTGTCTTATGATTTTAC
Organism: Danio albolineatus; assembly: GCA_903798035.1. NCBI lineage: Eukaryota > Metazoa > Chordata > Actinopteri > Cypriniformes > Danionidae > Danio > Danio albolineatus. Next base: position 15,524 of record CAIGQQ010024535.1, read on the forward strand.
TAAGGTGACATTCTGGTCTGCACACATGGTTCCATTTGTATTAGGGATGACTCAATACCTTAATTTTGGATCCGGTACGATACCAGAATGTCATGCCTCAGTATCATTACTAAATTGATACCATACACCATACGTTTTCTGGTAAATTTGTATGTTTTTAGCATAATTTAAGATGTTAAATTTGAAATGGGGCAATAGTGGGTGATGATAGACAAGACAACACTTCTTTGTAAAGCAATTTTTATTTTTCAATGGTTAAATTGTGCAGCTTATGAACTTGTGTAAACTTGTTGAACTGTACAATTAAATAATGAAGTAGAACCACAGAATTTAAAAAAAGAACATCCAAACAGATTAATAAATGGTTATTAAAAAAAAAAAAACAGTTTAAACATAGTGAAATAAAATTACTCTGAAACCTCGCTGATTTGTAAAACACGTCTGTTGATGTGCTTCAAAATCTATTTCAGCGGGAGCCTTGCGATGAGGTCCTCAGCGTTACCAGCGAAAACATGCTGAGGATCCACATATACTTCACTGTCACTGCCCAGGAAGTGGCAGGTGTGATTGATGCCAGAGACCCCGATCACTTCCACTGCTGTATCCTGCATCTGGGCCTCTGCGAACTAGGTATGTAAAAAAAAAAATCAATTAGGTTTCAGTGTACCATCACTGTCCCAGTTTGACGTAGTATAGAAATGTTTTACATGTACCTCCACTGTGGTATAATTAGACGAGTGGAACTTTCCAGTTCCCATTTCCTGAACGCAGGGGCGTAGGTGGGTGATGAGAACCTCATCACCCCCATAAAGCAGCCTCTCTCTACAGTGAAATGAGGAAGATGCTCTTCTGGCATTTGAGCTTGAGGTCCAACTATGGGAACATGCGTTCTCGTCATCCTCAGCCCATGGAACTGCAAAAGTGCAATTTATGGCTGAGTGTAGTAGCATTTCTCAGGTATGTTTCTTCAGTTCCTCAACACTGCATATTATGGATGTTTATTTAATTCACCCATATTTTGATCAATTGACCATAATCATTTTCCACGTAAGGGAGAAATGCAAATATGCAGTATTGGGTGCCACATGGCATTTTTGTAAAAAAAAACAAAAACAAAACAGTAATATAGATTAATTGGCAGCAAAACACACCGTAAAGTGAAATCTGTTCATGTAGTATTTAAACAAACTGGTATTTGTTTCCTCTCTATAGAGAATTAAAGTAAATCTGAAGTTGATTAAGTGTATGTTAAGAATTCATGATAGATTTTAAATGTAAATTATGTTTTAGTTATTAAGATTTGATATGCAGAAGCATTCACTTGGCCAAAGACATCATTTCCCTAAAATGATACTAAAGTATATTGTCCTGTATCTACTATAATGACTGTGTGACTAAGGTGAACTGTGGTTTTGTTTCTCTACAGTGATTCTGCTTGTTAAAATGACAGTTAACCCAAAACTGAAAATTCTGACATTTACTCACCCTTCACTTATTCCTAACTTCTTTGAGTCTTTTAAGTAAGTAAGTTTAAGTTGTTTTGAAAATTAGAAACCTTTAAGCTCTGACTGTTTTTTCCTAATGTGCATAGCAATGGTTTCTAACTGTCTTCTGTTTTTTATAGTGTAAAAATTTGTAGTGTTACAGCCACTTGAAGGTGAGCAAATATTTTGAGCAGGTATTTAAAAATATATATATTTATATTAAAAAAAACTGTGAACTATCACTTTAACAACAGGTGTCCTACATGAGTACTCATCGGTCATAATTTCATCACACAATTATATCTTGTGTGTGGATAAATGGCAATTGTATATTGACTTAAACTCTCCCTAGTGTTGATTTTAGAACTTTGATTATTTGTTTTTGACTATTTGTAATACTTAACTGTTGAATGCGGAAAAAAAAGGAATCACTTTAGAAGTAATTTAAGAGCTTTGAGAACTACTGTAATAACACAGAAATATCTGACCTTATTTATTTTCTAGGTTCTAGGTAGCTCTATGTTGAGACAAAACTAATACGCTGATATACAGTAGTCAACATTTGATGTGGATCAAAGCCTTTCATCAAAGGTGTCCTAAAACTACTCAACAACACACATTCTAGTCTCAGAACAATTTTGGAAAAATGTTGGACTTGCTAAATGTAGAATATTATATTTAAAGACCAGACGTTCAGTTTCAACTTATAGTTATATTACATTTCTGGGACTAGGCTTAAGTCTGGTCTGTAAAATTGGACAAAGAATTGATTTAACACTGCACACATCATTACAAATATGCATTATTAACTCACTTCTGTAATTTGCCCCTTAAGGCTGAGGTGTTCTCCTCAGGAAAAAATGTCTGGTTCAGTCATCACGTGGGAAGGAGGACAAAGAGCCTCCTTGACAGATTTCTGTGCTTCTTCAGTGATGCGTATGGCGCCGTCTTAAATTTGAGATTTCCTGGTCCTATAAATAGATACATCTGCCTGAATTTGTTGGACAGCGTATGTCTCTGGATGATGTAGCTAGCCCCTTCCTGAAATTCTGAGTTTGCCCCATCCTTTTTGTTGAGGTGGCTCACCACCCCATCAGTAAGCGCAGAAATGGCCTCCGTCTTCATCTTTTATATTTCGATTCTTGTTCCAATGTTCGAGTAACTCAAAGCTCTTCTTTGGATGCGTGTTGCAACACACACATTTTAAAAAGCCTCTGGTAGGCTTTGGAGTTTCCATGCTGCAGAAAAGAGAATACAGACACAGTGTACTTGTGAAAACGTATTTTATTAGTCTTAGAATTATAATTAAATGCAGTATATTGGGGGAAGGGGGTTGTTGGATTTAAAAAAAAATGCTTTCATACTGTTTATATATTATTAAATAATATGGTTGGAAATGTAAACTAATGCTTTTGAAACACTACAAGATTTTATATAAGACTTTTGAACAATAGTGTAATTAATTGTAGATCATTGTGCTTTATTACATCTCAATGTCTTTGTCAGTGCCCTATAGTAATGTTTTTTTTTTTTTTACTAAAATAGTTAAGAATAGACTCGACAGCCCGTTTCAATGCTAAAACTATATATTTATAGAGCAATGTACATATGCAATAATGACACAAATACTGTTCCAGGAATGTGCTGGTTAACTCATAGACATGTCTGTCTAGGAATTAATAGAGGAAATCTGGTTTTATGAAGCTTGTGTCTCTCTGTCTTTCTGTGGCCTGTTTCTAAGAGTTGGAGACAAACTCACATTCTGTAGGGTCATAAATCTTGATCTTGTATTGGAGGGTTAAGAATAACACATGACCTGTGTGTTGCGTGAGGGTTGGTGTGTATTATACTTGGTAAATAAAACAAATAAATGCATTTTAGATCTGTTTCAGATGCTTTAAATGAGTGAGCTGATCCTGCTAGCCAGTGCCTGCACTTTTCTAAAGCAGCCTTCATTAAGAAAAGATCTTTGTTTCCAACATCAGAGTTTCTCTCTGCAGATGGGAACGTATGACTGAAGAATTAATGGAGTTGTTCAAGCTTAAAACAAGATAAAGGCCGTTAGATGTATAGTAAAGACCATTTATTTTTCTCTGGATTTAAATGAAAGTTTCACATAAACTTTTAGGTGCATATCACCACTTCCTGTGCTGGAGTGTAAACGGATTTCAGACTAGACCTGCTTTATTTTTAAAAAGAAAATTCATTATTCTTCACTTAAAGTTTTAAATCGTTAAGACATTAAAAAAAAAACATTTATTAATTATTAATATTATTCAATCCCTAATTATGTTGAATAAATTCCTGATTGTATATTCTTTGCATCACATATTGTAGAGTTATTTTACTGGTTCCCTTCTTTCCTGCTATCTCCTGTCATGTTTTCACTCTACTAAAGAGATGGCAAAATGCTGGAGTTATCAAAAACATACATGTGTTTATTAACAAAACAATCACTGGTGACTCTGGAACATCAACATACAGGCATCAAGGAGTGATGGCAAATCATGACACTTCAATACCGAACAAGGAACAAAAACACAAAGACTTAAATACACAGCCCATAATAGAACTAATGAGACACAGGGGTGGGACACAGGTGGAAACACTGAAACATTAACAAAGGCGGGAAAATGGAACAAAGGAATCACACATGGGGAAGTCATGACATAAACACAGAAACTACATGAACACATCATAACACTGGACACATGACAATACCGAGGACACATTAATAGCACATGTTCTTCTAGTTTCCTTTACTCTGCATATTTTGGACAATCTTTTCGCCTACACAATGCTCATGCTTAATGTTAAGAGTCCAGTTGAGTTTAGTTTGTCCTGTTCTTAGTCTTAATATTATAGTCTGATCCTCTCCTCTAAAACTGCAGTCCTTTACTCTGTCTAATGTTGTTTTGTTTAAGTAAATGGCTTCATGTATTACAAGTCTTCCCTTTTCCTTTCCACTTCTGATAGCATACTACTTTATCATTTTCCGTTTCCTTTCGACTAGGTGATGTTAATTTAAGTTCTTTGACCATTATGCCAGCCGTTTCATTTCCTGCTGTGTCAACATGAGCTGGTACACACACAAATGTTACAGATGTATTATACTTGCTTGTCTTAGTCTATATAAAACAGTGGAAGTAAGTGATGGCGTTGAATGAGAACATATCAATACTTAATTAGGTATTACGTGTCATTTAGTGACAATTAGTAAATGTTTACATACGTCCATGTTTAGTAGTTTTTTTATTAACACATTGTTTCTTGTGATGTTACTTGACTATTTCTGTCACTGCTATTGTAATAAATCTATTAGGGTTAAGAAATGTTTGTACTACTGTCTTTTTTTGTTTTTGTTTTTTCCCACATTGCTGTTTGATTGTATGTTCTTTAAATTCAATTCATTTATTTGGATATGTAACAGCGTAAACAGTGTTTTAGATTAATTCCTATAGTTTACTAATTACATATGGTGTTTTGAAACAATACTTGTGTGTGTGTGTGTGTGCCGGAGAGGGAGAAAGAGAATGTTCACTGATCAAATGTCCCATATGAATGTATAAAGTATTACTGTTGTTCATCTGTAGCCAAAAGTGCTACACTGTACAGCACCCGAAACATAACATACTTATTTATTAAATGATATTCTGAGTAATGTTGTAAACCTGTAACTATTGACTTCCATTTGTTTTTCCTAGTGTGGAGGTCAAAGGTTACAGGTTTCCAAAAAACAGACCAAAAAACAAAAATAGTTTTGGAAAAAGATAAAAGTGAGTAAATTATGACAGAATTGTAATTTTTGGGTGAGCTGTCCCTTTAAGACTTCATCCTGTAGGCTTGGTGACGTTTGTTTGTTTGAAGGGTTTCTGAAATAAGTGTTTTTGCAGGTATTGGACAGCATGAAATGTACCACCACAGTCAATGTCACGGGTTTCTGAGCAGAAAACTGATATTTTGGCGGGAGTATCAATTTGCCTCTATTATTATTATTATTTTTTTTTTTAATTTTTATTTTTCAATATGAAATTAACAGGTTACTGAATGTCATTGTTGATAACGGTTAGCCAGCAGGGAACTTTTTTTTTCTAACCTAAAAATATGGCCTGTGAAATCATAGTATCATATAAGTACTATAATAACCTTAGGGCCACACTCATCTATTTCTAAGTAACTACAAAAGGCTCTAGAAAATGTATTGGAGTGTTTTGGGATGAACTCTTAGTATTAGACTGCATGAGAAGAGACTTGTTTAATGATTTTAAAAACTGTCAATTTATCAACGGTTGTCCTGGAGGTGAGGCCAGAGCAATCAAAAAGATTCCCAAGACATCCAGTTGTGCTGTTTAATTGACAGCTCATGTATAAGCACTGAGCTTTGACCTGTCTCTCCTCTGCAGAGGACCAGCTTTACCAGTTCAAGATACTTAATAAACTACTTATCTGACCATATGGAGTGTGAAGATTACCAGACAAACCTCTTTTGAGTGTATACTGGCTAGGATTTAACATGGTTGATCATATTTATGAGAAATGATTGAGTTATTATTGAAATGAGACATCAGGTCATCACCCTATCACAGATCAGAGAACATGCTGCCATACATCATACAAGTCTTTCAGCACTTCAGTACTCCATCTTCACCATCTGTTAACATTGCATTAGTCTTTCAGTGTCATTGTACAGTAGGATACTGTTTGAGTTAGTGCTATTGTAGAAGTATTAGCTTTTGATCATGTTTTACTTTTGAATAAAACTGTTTTCCTTGAATTAGTGAGTTACAGAGAAACAGTTAATTTATATCTTCTGGCAGTCTATCTTCAATATTTTTTTTTACTATTGTTGATATTTTCAAATATAATGTATTATTTTATTCTACATTATTGTATGTCATTTGTACTAATATAATAATGTGTGATTCTTTACTTTGTATAAACTGTTTTTGTTAACTGTTATAAAACTGTAAGAAAAAAAGAGGATTCCAGCATAAAGGAAACATTTATTGATAATACATCTCTCTTTACACCATAATATACATGACACGTTTGAGCTTTCTTACTTCTAGGTAACTGGAGTTTTTTACACCATGAAATTATAATCAGTTATTAAATATAAGCGTTATTATATTTTATATCTGAGAAAACAGCAGCTCCTTCATTCAGTTACAGGGAACAAAATCCTTAAGAGAATTATTATTATTATTATTATTATTATTATTATTAATATCTTCTCCAGCGCTTCACTGAAATCGCGCACTGCAGCTGAATATGGCGGCGCGGTGGCGTTGCTGTCAGTGGCGTTCTAAAAAAGAATGTGTTCGAGAAACGGTCGATGACGTTGATTAACTAGTGTGACCCGCATTAGTGTCTGACCATCGCTGACATTAGCGGTGTGTAAAGATCTTTCTAAAAGTATCATTTTAGGTTATTGCAGACTTTGATCCAGACAGTTTTACTCCCCTGTTGTTCCTGATGCGTCCAGTAGAGGGGATAAAAGATACATGGCCAAATAATAGATTAGAAGTCAACTCATACAGATTAGTAAATGTCCTGTTCATAAATATACTTTTATTTTTATGTTTTAGGTAAATAAAAAAACTAAGTTAATGTATCAGAAAGTGAGTTTAAATATACAAACAACTGATACACTCAAATCCGTGTATCATTCGTTCAATCATTTTTTTTTCAAATTTAAACCAAAAAAAAAAAAAACTTGTTTTTCCAATATTTGTTTCCTGAAAGAAAAGGAAAACATGAATAATGACTCTTTAACTGATTTTCTGATCTTGCGTTCAGATCAAAAAAGGAAAAAAACAAATAACAAGATTAGACTGATTAAAGTTTTTATTTTTTAATTTATCCAAATTGCCATGACTGAAGAAAACGGCTGATTTTAGGTTTTTCATTTGCTCACAAAACAACAAAAAAAAAATGAAAAAACGAGTTAGGGAAGGAAAACGCCTTGCCTTGCTCGAAAACAATCATGCAAACCAGGTTCTGCTTGGAAATTGCTATCTTCGCTCAGCATCAGGTGCACAACAGCAAACATTTGGCAGAGAACTATGTCCTTATTTTAACAACAAATGTCTGATATACTGCTAACTTATGTTTTTATTTAATTTATGCATACGCAATGAAGTCTGCTAACTGTGTGTGGTTCAAATGATAGAAGATGTAAACTTATATTATTAAATAATAATAATTCAAACAAAGCCGCAGAGGACTTTTATTTTTAGTGCATCGTCACGAGCTCAGATTTGGTTGACCAATCAGAGGGAAATGGGCGTTTCAGCACGCCTACATGTGTATAATGAATTTTATAGTCCTTTATCCGTTTTCCTTCCCTAAAATCAAAAAATTAAAATAAAGCCAAAATCTGCAGGGGGTTACCCTCAACAATCAACTCTGGACAATCCTGACTTTCATCCCACTTGTCTTCTTAATACTAAAAATGTGCTCCAGGTGAGGCTCGAACTCACAACCTCGGCATTGCTATGCATTGTACTGTCTTATAAGTACCGCGCGCTGACCGATTGCGCCACTGGAGCTGATGTATACATGCTAATCAAATAATGCAGTGATTCTTAAACACATTCTTGATTCAGATAAATTTAGCTAAAAAGCTTTGGCAGACATTGTTTTAGTTCAGGTGTAATAGATCAGCATAAAAGGTACAATCAGCAGTTCGGTTACCCTCAACAACCAACTCTGGACCATTCTAAATTTAATCCCACTTGTCATCTTTATCCTAAAACCTTGCACCAGATGAGGCTTGAACTCACAACCTCAGTATAGCTATGCAACAATCTGTCTTACAATTATCGCACGCTGACAAATTGCACCACTGGAGTTGTTAATAACACATTGTTCAAATAATGGTGTGATCCTTAAACACATAAATTTAGATAAAATAGCTTTGGTAAGCTTCGTTTTAGTTCAGGTGTAACAGATTAGCATGGAAGGTCCAATCTGCAGATTTGGTTACACTTAACAAGGAAGTCAGAACAATTCTGACTTTCATCATACTTGTTTTTTTTTTTTTTTTTGTCCTTAAACCATGCTCGAGGTGAGGTTGGAACGCACAACTTCATAATCGCTATGCATTGTACTGTCTCATAAGAACCACACACTGACCAATTGCACCACTGGAGCTGATGCACATAAGCTGTTTAAATCATGCAGTGATTCTTTAAAACATCCTTCATTCAGATAATTTTAGCCAAAAAAGCTTTGGCAGACATTGCTTTAGTTCAAGTCTAATAGATTACCATAAAAGGTACAATCAGCAGGTTGGTTATCCTTGACAACCAACTGTGGACAATCCTGACTTCCACCTCACTTGTCTTCTTTGTCTTATAAACACACTCCAGGTGAGGCCCAAACTAACAACCTCAGATATGCTATGCATTGGACTATTTTAGAAAGTACTGTGTGCTGACCGCTTGATCGACTGGAGCTGAGTCTCATTCTATTGATTCAAATAATGCAGTAAACACTAAGTACATTCTTGATTCATATAACAGTGGCATGAATGCTTTGGGAGAAGATAAAGATTAAGTTCAGGTATATTAGATTTGTTCAGGGGGTACAATCTGCAGGTTGGTTACCCTCAACATTCAACTCTGGACAATCCTGACTTTCATCCCACTTGTCTTCTTAATGCTAAAAGTGCTCCAGGTGAGGCTCGAACTCACAACCTCGGCATTGCTATGCATTGTACTGTCTTATAAGTACCGCGCGCTGACCGATTGCGCCACTGGAGCTGATGTATACATGCTAATCAAATAATGCAGTGATTCTTAAACACATTCTTGATTCAGAAAATTTCTGCTAAAAAATCTTTGGCAGACATTGTTTTAGTTTAGGTGTAATAGACCAGCATAGAAGGTACAATCAGGAGTTTGGTTAATCTCGACCATTCTAACTTTGATCCCACTTGTCTTCTTTATCCTAAATCCATACTCCAGGTGAGGCTCGAACTCACCACCACAACATGGGTATGCAATGTACTGTTTTATATGTACAATGCTGACCAATTGCACCACTGGAGCTGATATACATACACTGTTGAAATAATGGTGTGATCCTTAAAAACATTCTTAATTCAGATAAAAAAGTTCAGGTGTAACAGATTAGCATGAAAGGCCCAATTTGCAGGTTGGTTTTACTTGACAAGGAACTCTGGACAATTCTGACTTTAAGCACACTTGTCTACTTTGTCCTTAAACCATGCTTGTAGTGAGGTTTGAACTCATAAATTCGCAATTGCTTTGCATTGTACTGTCTCATAAGGGCAACACACTGACAAATTGCACCACTGGAGCTGACGCACAGAAGCTTTTTAAATAATGCAGTGATTCTTAAACACATCCTTCAGATAATTTTGGCTAAAAAAAGCTTTGGCAGACATTGCTTTAGTTCAGGTGTAATAGATTACCATTAAAGGTACAATCTGCAGGTTGGTTATCCTCAACAACCAACTCTGGACAATCCCAAGTAGGTATTGCTGCAGCCCGGAGACCTCCAAGTGGGAGGGATTACACCGCAAGTAGGTTGGGTTTAGGTGGTGTAGGTGGAGCGGATATTCATAAAACACATCAGGTTACTGGGAGGTTGGGTTTAGGGTTGGGTTTAGGTGAAGACGTTAATAAAACACAACAGGTTACTGTGAGGTTGGGTTTAGGGATAGGTTTAGGTGTAGACATTTATAAAACACAATATTGGACTCCGTGTCATGTACAACACATTAAATAAATAAAAATTCCAGGTTTGTACAGCCCACTTGGAGCTCAAGTCCCACCCACTTGGAGCTGGCTCCGACCTCCGTTTATACCCTTCTCGACAATCCTGACTTTCACCTCACTTGTCTTCTTTGTCTTAAAAACACACTCCAGGTGAGGCCAAAACTTAAAACCTCAGATTTGCTATGCAGTGGACTATCATATAAGTACTGGGCGCTGACTGTTTGCAAGACTGGAGCTGAGGTATACAATTGATTCAAATAATGCAGTGAATCCTAAGTACAGTCTTGATTCAGGTAACAGTGGCATGAATGCTTTGGGAGAAGATGATGATTTAGTTCAGGTATATTAGATTTGCTTGTAGGTTACAATCTGCAGGTTGGTTACCCTCAACAATCAACTCTGGACAAACCTGACATTCATCCCACTTGTCTTCTTAATACTAAAAGTGTGCTCCAGCTGAGGATCAAACTCACAACCTCGGCATTGCTATGCATTGTACTGTCTTATAAGTACCGCGCGCTGACCGATTGCACCACTGGAGCTGATGTACATATGCTAATCAATTAATGCAGTGATTCTTAAACACATTCTTGTTTCAGAAAATTTTAGGTAAAAAAGCTTTGGCTTTTTTAGTTGTCTTATAAGTACCGCACACTGACCGATTGCGCAACTGAAGCTGATACACATACACTGTTCAAATA
>CAIGQQ010024538.1:12741-28135 GCA_903798035.1 Danio albolineatus
TATATATATATATATGTACAGTATACACAGTTCTCAGCATAACTGAGTGTAAGGTCTAGCCAGTTAGTCCAACGACGGTGTCTACTGGTGGATGAAGGGTCACTGCCTGTTCGTTCTTTCCAGTGCACACTGTTGATTTACTTCAAATTTAACTCATATCTGACTCCAATTTTGGTATGAGTTGGTTTAGAATATTAATATGTTTATCCTCGTTTTATCTGACTCCAATTTTATAATTGATATTACTTTATTAATTTAGCAGTTTATGAGATATTTTGGTATATATTTGAATAATCGTATAACTCTTACCGATTATTCCTATGTAACAACTTAATTAATTTCGAGACAATAATCAGAGGTTAAATGCTAGTACCATGTAAGATATGCTGCTCCTTCGGCTTGCTACATCCTAATGCATTAACCCTAGCCTCCAAAGTACTTTTGTTCTTATTATACTCATTTGTTGTGAATCTATGTCACTTTATGCCAGCTGTAATGTATCATAAGTTCACCAGTCGGATCAATAATTAGAGGTTAATGATTAATACTATCTAATAGTTTCTCAGCGAATACACAGTAGGCAATGCATTTCGGTGCATTTAAACAAAACAGATTTCTTAGACAGATATATTTATTACAATACTATTTCAGTCACCAAACATATTTAGAATTTGAAAAATGTAAAGAATTAAAGGGCACATACATGACGCCTTTTTTATATTTAATATAAGTCTTTTGTGTCAGCAGAATTTGTCTGTAAAGTTTCAGCTCAAAATACCCATCAGATTATTAATTATAGCTCTCTAATCTCTTCCATTATAGCTCTAAACAACTCTTTCCTGTTTTTTGCACTGGCCCTTTAAGAATACGTACATGCATGAAATTCCCCGCCCACCGTTCCAGTTAGCGTGCCTCAATCTCCGCCCTCGGCTGCGTCAGACACACAGACACAACAGGAACAGATGTAAGGGAAGCAGATCTCACTACATTTGAGAAATACAACTGTAAGAACTTTACCAAAAACTGTTTAATGTGTTTGTTAAGGAGTTGCAACGATGAGTCACGCACAATGCAGTTATAGCGTTCGTTCACGCACGTTCGCGCGCGCGTACACACAGACAGCGCACTTTTGCAAGCAAATGTGAAAGGATACAGGGTAATATCCACTGCTGTATGGATATCTGTTATGTTAATGTACAAAATAAACCTGATTTAATGTCAACAAACCGAGATTGAAGCGTCTTTTTTGCTGACACGCGGCTGTGCTGATGAAGTAAAGCTGAAGTAAATGGCTGTAGTTCATTACAAACATGCACTGTTTTAAACACGTTAAACTTGTGAAACTCACTCTTGATCACATCTGATGATGATTAATGACCTTCGCGAACTGAACAGACCTTTTATTCCCGGTTGTTTTGCGCACGTCCTGTCTTGTTGATATGATTATACACGTTACTACGGAGACATGTTAATACACAGCTGTCAATCAATTCGGTGGGCGGGGGGTCCGCACTCCTACGTCAAGTTGCGGTCGATCTCAAAACCGCTCCAATTGGTCCACCGTTTTTATGCTGTTAAATTGAAAAAAAAAAAAAACAGATAATAAATATATTCAAAAATTTAGAAGTAAGTGTTAAATGCAAATATACAAATGGACAAGCGTATGTACAGGTGTATTACTATATACAGCGTTATATGTGCAGCTGTTATGTGCAAATTGGTATGTAAAGGGTGTTGTTAAATAAGTGTATGTGTGTGTAAAGTGTATTTGTCATGTGCAAAAGACATATTTAAGAGGGGTCTACTTAAATATACTGAGCACTGCACAAATACAGTATATATATATATATATATATATATATATATATATATATATAGTTCATAAGCACAAATACAGTATATTATTATATAGCGTCCTGTAAACATTTTTAAAAAGAGATAACCGTGAGGGGCGTACTCATTTATGTATGCTGAGCTATATATTCCACAAACATTGTTTGTATTTTTCCTTTAATCTGAAAAGTACAGTAGGAAATAATGACTGATGATGACAAAATAAAAAATCTAAAACATTTTATGCACATTTTTTTCAATTGCAGTTTAATATGATGCAAATGTGTGGATTTGGTCTGTCATTTGCACTTTTTTTTTCTTTTTTTTTTTAACATTTAAATCTGTCAAAGTCATTGTTTAAATTTTTTGTGGACATCCGGAGATGGCCTTATCACTGCATTGCTGATCAAGTACATCAGACAAAATGTAGGTGATTCACAAATGAAACACGCTCAATAAATGGAATATGGCTCTGTTTTAGATCTGGTTATTGAGCAACAGAGTCCACAATAGCCCATATCAGGCGGTATTCATAGGAATATGGGTTACCTATTTCTGTTTGTTTTTGTATTCATTTATATGTTCATTTTGAAGAGACTCTTATTACATTGAATGCACACAGGCGGATGTAGGAAATCACTCCAGATGCAGTCTGATATTGTCCTCGAGTAATAAAAAAGAATAGAGTTTATGTAACAGAATTTGAAATGAAATCGAAAGACAGTAGGCAAGCTGTACAGACGAAGGAAACAATCTTTGTCTCATGAAGACGTAATGGAGAGTTTAGCTTTAGTACATAATAGAAATGTTCAACCCATCATAACTTATTGCCATTAATTCAAACGGTGCCATAGAATGAACCCCTAAGTGAATTTCATGGCTTTGCAACCGAGGGTCACCTTGTTATAAGAAAATGGCTATAATTTCTCTCACAGAGTGTAAGAATGTGAAGGAGCGTGCGTGTGTAGGTGTTTGTTTATCTGTGTGAGATTGTATGTGTGTGTTTGAACATATAGCTGTTATACAGTAGGTGATAAAAACTGTATTAACCTGTGCCTGTGTGTTTAAGACTTGGAAATACAGGCTATATGTGAGGGCAGCTTCTTTCTTTACTCTTCAAATGGCTTTTTTAATGTAAAAGACCTTATACTAGACCATAGCTCTAAATCATGTTCATAAAAGCACCTTAAAAGCATGGCTGTATGATCACCCAGTAACCTCTAGTTTTTCATGATAATTAGCAGGAGACCAAATTTAATCGATAACATTAATTTTTGTTGGACGTTTTTACTGTTTTGAGAGACAAAGCGATGATATCAGTGGAATAGATTCTGATTTCAGCAACATGAATATAGGATTTCTTCTTAATCATTATATAAAACCTAGGCAGCATGGTGGCTCAGTGGTTAGCACTGTCGCTTCACAGCAAGAAGGTAGCTGGTTCGAGTCCCAGCTGTGCCAGATGGCATTTCCATGTGGAGTTTACATGTTCTCCCCTTGTTGGCGTGGGTTACCTCCGGGTGTTCTGTGTATGGGTGTTTCCCTGTACTAGGTTGCGACTGGAAGGGCATCCGGTGCATAAAACAGATTTTAGAATAGTTGGTGCTTCATTCCGCTTTGGCGACCTCTGATATTTAAGGAACTACAGGCTGGCTCACACTGATTTATTTATTTATACTTATTTATTTTTTAATCCTGAACGATTGTGCCATGTCAGACTGCACAAACATAGCTCACCTCACACTGTAAGATCTCAGCTATCATGAAGTCAGACTGAATGACAGTGAATACGCGCCAAAGACGATAGAAAACGCCCCTGAAGTTTGACGTCATTCACATGCGACACTTTCACTATCCTGTATTCTGAAATGATTCCTCACAGCAAATGTAAACAAGCAATTTTGCACACAGCACGCCTCAATAATAAAACCAGGAAGAAAAAAAACTGTTTTGACATTTCCCTGTGGTCTTTTGAATTTTGGTATGGATTGCGTCATCAAATTCAGTGCTTTTATTGGTTCTTGGACAAGGGTGTAAATCTGATTTAACACTGGGGGGGGGGGACAATAAATATAAAATTTCCCTTGAGCGATTTTTTGAAGGGGACACAAATAATACATTCAAATTGTACTTTTTAAAGATATGTTCCCACAGTTAAACACTTTGGCTCATTATGGTTATTTTTTTCTAAGTTTTTCTCAGGTTCAATCACAGCAGATTTTTCTTCAGATTATTTATGTTGTTTGCGGTCAGCAGACTGACTCCTGAAGTAGAAGAAATGCAGGAAAATATGTTTTTTAAACTCATAATAACTCACTTGTTTACATTACACTTGTTAAATGGACAGATCATACTGTAAATAGGTGAGCCTGTGAGGTTCGTCTGCTGAACAGCCACAACACTAAAAACATTAAAGAAACTGCTCATCTAAATAAAAACTCTCATTATCCCTTCACCCCCTTACCTGACACAGTACATCTGACTAACCCTGCACTGCTGGCCCTCAATATTTTCCTTCTCCTTTGCCTGTGATTGACATTAGTATTGTATTATTAGTATTAGTATTTTATCACTGTGACATTAGTATGTTGCACTTTGCAACGAGCTAACGCTAACTAGAAAGGTAATATTTGAATAGCAGACACATGGAAAATACATCGGTAATCAGCATTTTTACTGCAAATAATTGATGAATAAGTCTGTGTCAACAACATTAAAGAGAATCGCTTTATTTAAAGTGAATAAAGTATCCTCCTTACTGGCGATCATCTAGAACTAAGCTGTAGCCGCACACCTGAATGTGTGTGCGCGCATAGTCGGAGAGGTGAACCCGGGAAAGTGGACCAAACCACTGTCAGGAAGAGGAGGGGGAACTCAACAGTTTCTAAACGCATTTTAAATGGGAAATGCGTTTTTTTTCTACAAATACAATTATTTTTGGTATTGATGCATATATTTTTCACAATACAGAGTGCAATTTTTTTTAAACTTTTTTTTTTGGGGAGGGGGGGGGACAACCCTTGGATGGAAGGGGATATGTTCCCCCCGGGATTTACGCCCCTGTTCTTGGATTGACGCTCATCGCAGCTGTTGTCACACTCCAAGAAAGTGTCTGAAATCTTCTAACACTGGCAGAACTTCATCGGAGGGAAAATCTGATCGCAACAGACATTAAGTGGCTGTCTGTGAACATGTCAAACCAACGATCAAAGATCACAGAGTTTAGCCTAGGATTTCAGGAATCTTTTAGGATTTCCCAAATTTGTCTCAGATGACAAAATCATGGCTGAAATATATATAAGAAAATAAATGAATGAATGAATACATATAACCCTTTTTTCTTGTTGTGCCTAGTCTCCTTTACTGAAAAACAAAGAAAAAGGTTGTACTTAAACTTCTTATAAAAAAATAACCAATAAGCACCAACCTTCTGTTTTTTAAAAAGATTTATTTTGTTACAATGGGACAGTAGCTAGACAGCAAATGGGAAATGAGGGCATAGGGGGTGCAGGGGATCAGTAAAGATCGACAAGCAACACTCGAACTTGGTATGCCGAAAGCAGACTTGTTCTACCATTTTTTTTTAATGTCAACTGTATGTGACGCATTCAATTGTTAGGAGTGTTATTGGTAACTATAACTTTGCAAATTTGAAATCAGAATCAGAAGCCTTTATTGTCATTTTACACCAGGTATTGGCCTTATTCTTCATATACATGTGTACACACCTATTGGAATCTTTTTGGCTTGAGACTTCCGGTTTCATTCACTTCCATTGTTTTTAGACATGAAAAACAGCTCGTTATACTGCATGTTAAGTGTTATCTTCTCATTATATTCTTTTTCTTTTTATGTATAGTCATGGACACACTTGTTTGTAGAGCAAGCAGTTTGGCCGTTTTCTGCTGTTTATTATTACTAGTCTTTTCTCCCAAAGGCAACTGAATGGGAAGTTCTAAAACAGTCGCACACTTACGCATTGCAGAAAAAGGTCAATACAATGAAATACAATACAATGAGTGCTACTCCTTGGGTATGTATAAAGAGCACCTTACATTTGTATTATTTTTTGAGCATGCTGTGATATTAAGTCATTTAGAAGCTATAGGAAATTATATATGATGCTTAAGACCTTAATGACAATGGATATAAAACAAAATTATAAACTTTACCTTATCAGACTATGTGCTGATATGACAAATTTCATATTGATATGGCAAGGTGACTGGGTCATAGTGTCTCTAAAAAGACAAGGATTTTAAGTGTTTCGTCACTCTTCAACAACAGTGTTGAGAATTTACTGATAATGTTCCAGTGAGAGTCAAAAACAAAACTGCATCATGTTTGCAATATACGGTGAACCTTTTGCTGTACATGGGTACGGTTCACCTGTTGTATATGATAAGCCAAGGGAAGGAATGTGATTCTTTGGGAAATTTTCTTTTGGCAAACCATGATTTTGACCATTTACTGTATTTAACACATACTACCTAGCACAAAAGACTTAAAGAAGACCTACTTAAGACTACTTGTTGCCAGCCATGCACAGCCTATCATTGCAATAATGGGAGTTGCCTTGTTCAGCAGGATAATGCACCTTGCCAAACAGCTTGCATTGTTCAAGAATTCTTTGAACATAATGAAAAGTTCAAGGTGTTGTCTTGACCTCTAACTTCTCCAGATTTTATTCCAATTCAGCATCTGGACCAAAAAAGTTTGATTTGTGACTGTTCCACCCCAAAACCATCTGGACTTGAAGGATCTGCTGTTAACTTGTTGATACTAGAGACCACAGGGCACCTTAAGAAATCCAAGCCTCTTTGCACCTGTGCTCTTTTTTTTGCAGCACATGGTAGACCAAGAGCGTATTAATCAGGTGGTCATAATGTTTTGGCTCTTATTGCCTAAAATATTAGGGCATCAGAATGCGAGGTGGAGTCTGAAACCCATTTGTGCCCATTGGCCGGCCAGGATGAGGATGTTTACTGTTTCTGATTACTTTTATGATGGGATACTTTCTTCCAATCACACTTTTGAAATCCAAACACAGCCTGTAATCTCTCTGCAAAAAGGATCTTCTCTTTCTCTCTCTCTCCTTTACTCTCTCTGTCCTCATGAATACCATCGCTCAGGCAGCGAGCTGTTGCAGGCACTTTGTTGCTGACCATGGTGCTGAAAGGCCCGCTGCCTTCTATTGCCTGATTGTTCATTTCATGGTTCATATAGCCCACTCGCCATTTGTCAGCCGGCCGTTAGTGCACCTGCTTTTTCTCTTTAACCCCTTCCTTTACAAACCATAACAAATCAAACGCACATTTGTTTCAGCTCATGGCTGACAGCTCACTGCCAACGCTACTGTTTCAATTAGAGCAGCGCGTGCGAGTGTGCGTTTCATGAGCGAGACTTTGACGCAGGCTCTGCTGCTGCAGCAGTGGGAATAGGTTTTAGGTTGCGTTTGATCTCCTATAATGGTCCGGCTTGTTTGGCAAAGGGGGTATTGTGCTCAAACAAAACTGGAAAACTCCTACATACAGTATGTGGTGCCTTGTTTATGAACTGGTCAAAGCAGTAACTGTATAGACTCACGCTGTTATGCAAGAAGCGAGAGCGCCGCATTTTGAGTTTGAGAACTTTTGATGGAGATGGAATTATCTCATTAGGCTTCTCCCGGCACACACAAACACTTGATTTCTCTTCCTTTCTCATGCCAGTGTCCTTCATATGGAGTGTTGCCTTTCTCAGCTCCAAATTGTCCTTCATGCTGCGCTGAATTTGTGAGCAGTGTGCCAAACGCTAAGTAAATGTGTTTTTCAATCTACCCCCTCCTCCTTATTCTCTCCTTCCCTGCCCGTCCTCCCATTCCCCCTTTCAGGATCCTATACCTATTTGTTTCCGCGTAATATTGTCTCTCTGTCTCCAAACGTCATCTCCTTCACAGTCTGTTGTTTTTGTCTGCTCTGGATAGATAATTCCATTCATACGCGCATACAAACACACACTGTTTATCCAATCACATTTGTTTAAGCATGACCTGTACTGGGAAAATTATGTTTTTGTTCCTTGGAGCAGGAAGAGAGAGAGAGGGAGAATACAGCGAGGTGAAGAGAGCTTTGCATCCGAGTTCAATGGCATTATCATAATTTTGGATATTTACCATGGTGATGCTATTCTTGGAGAAGAACAAAACTTGTAGACTACGATGGTATATAATGTGACGTGGTAAATTAAGACAACAACAAGCCTTGGAGAGGCATTTAGTTGAAATGAAATGAGCATCACTTTGAAACACAACATCCTTGAGAAATGTCCAGAGGTCAGAACTTCATATGCATGGACTCAAAGTTTTAAATGCGAATATCACACTGAGTTGGGACCAAAAACATCTGCCTGTTTGAGTCTAAGTATGCATGATTTATTTCCCATTAAGTTAAATAGGAGCATTATAAAGTGTTAAATTAACTCTGTTTGGTGCAAGATTTCAATAAGACTTGCTATCTTGTTATTTTAACTGAGGGATCATGTGTTTATAAAATCCAGCATGGCCTTACACTTGGTCGTAATGACATCAAAAGTATTGCTTGTTGTTTGTATTGCAGAGGTCATACATTTGTACTCACTTTTCAGAATTGTTATTATTGTTTGGCATTACATTACTAAAGCCTTGTTCTTATTTTGCTCTTTTGTTGTTTAACTTCTAGTTGATCATGTGGTATCAAAAGTGGCAAACATGAAGGCAAAGGCCTCTAGATTATGCTTATTTTACCAAAATAAAATATGATTATGCTTTGATTTTTAATTATTTAATTAGGACAGTAAGATCTGACTTTGCTTACACATATATAGCTTAACAGACATGATGTACAGTATAGAATATAAAGTCATAGAGCAGTGGAAAAAATAATTATTATTGTCGATGACTCCCATGAGCTTGGACTACTGCATCCATACATCTCAGTACAATTTACAAGTCCTCTGGAATCGCAAAGAATGCATTCTCATAGGACTTCCAGAGTTCATCAAGATTCTTTGCATTCATCTTCAGTGCGTCCTCCATCTTACCCCAGACATGCTCAATAACGTTCATATCATCTCAGACTGTTGATGCTGCCATCCACTCTGCAGATCTCTTTTACGCCCCCATACTGAATGCAACCATAAACCATGATTTTTTCTTCACCAAACTTGACAGATTTCTGTGAAAATCTTTGATCCATGCGGGTTCCACTTGGTATTCTGTAGTATTTGTGATTATTGGGATACAGTTCAAGTCAAGTTATTGTTTGTTGCTCTTACAGCTGGGATCAATGACAAGACTTTTGTCAGGTAGTCTATAAGGAGAGTATTATAAACTTGCAGCACTTAGACATCGATCTGTGTTTTCATGTATAAATTGGGGTTGCTAAATCCCCAAAAATGCAATTATGAAAGCTGTGCTTTGCAAGAGTCCTAAATAATAAATACTTTATTTTGAATTTGTATGCAAAACAAATAATGTATTTTAGATTGTCTAAACAAAGCATCTTTTCAGGCCTCCTCTATATCAGCACACCACAGTATTAACAATGTGCTACTTTGTTGTAAAAAAATATAATAATTAAAATTACAAGACAAAATAAGCTGACATTGTTTTTGTGAAGGTGCTTTCTTAATTAATAGCTATGACACAGGCGTTTCCCCTCTGGCTCATTTGAGTCACAGCTTATGACT
This sequence comes from Danio albolineatus, assembly GCA_903798035.1. Lineage (NCBI taxonomy): Eukaryota > Metazoa > Chordata > Actinopteri > Cypriniformes > Danionidae > Danio > Danio albolineatus. The sequence goes on from CAIGQQ010024538.1 coordinate 22,282, forward strand.
TAAAAAAAGAAAAGAGAGAAAATAATATTTGAAAAGACACTGCTCTGGAGAACATTTGTTATAAGCCATTAGATGGAATGCGGCATTTAATTTGTTGACTGCCCCCAGTTGCTTTCACATCGAAATGAAGATTGAGAAACATTTTGTTGCCGCTGAAGAACACACACACATACACACACACACACACCAACACACACACAGATACACTATATCGTTCACAACGAGGACTGTTAAAAGGGAACTTCATTAGGTATGAAAAACAGTTTCTCTTTTGGTTCTCCTCCATTGCTTTTGGAGGCCGTTGGAATGGAAAATCCCTGATGACCAGGTAAGGAGTCTTCTCCCTGAAAAGTGCCATTATCCAGATGGTGCCATTAACAATTAGGCTGCAACATTTTCTCTTTTATAATTGACTCCATAGGCTATTAGGCAGGTTGGCATCAGGTTCGGTCTGCCTGAAACTTGTCCAGATGTTGTGGCGCAGACAGGGGTGACTGGATAGGAGATTTTTAAAGAGGGAGAGAGAGAGTGTGTGAGCTCGTGGCTGGGGTGTTGTACAGATGGACAGTGGCGGTGGGTGGTGGTGGGAAGTCAGACTCGATTAGATCAATGTCTCTATCACTCCATTTGCACCACGCAAGCTCCTCTTCCTTACCGGAACAGATGAGAAAGTACTCATTCGTTCAGTATGCAGATGCTTAAGGCTGACCCTTTGACTTATAAAACTTGAAAGGTACAATTACACTTATCGACGTACACTTCGCTATTATGCTGTAAGAGTGTTTGGACAGATTTTCGTTCTGACTCTGTACCCTATTATGCATATAATATTATAAAATAGCTGTTTCTGCATATTAAGCTGGAACTGGGTAATATAATAGCCTGAAATGAAAAAAAAATTGTTTTGTGGAACATAATTTATAGTGCAAAATCTTAGATTATTTAAATTTAAGTCAGTGGTGACAAACCATATTGTTACCTTAAAACAGCAAGTACCACCTCAGAAAAAATGGTCTCTCCAAGTACCACCATAATGACTGATATTGAAATACAGTAGCACAGTAGGCCTAAGCAGCTACAGCTCTGCACAGTTCAAAAACAACACAGATTAATTCTTCTAATTAAGAATATTTATTATTGTCAGCCACTTTAAACATTATAAATAGATGGAACATTAAAACTGCACTGTGCTTAGAGGTGAAAACTATAAATAATTTTTTTTAAAGTCAACGTTGAAATTAAATGTGCTTTTAAAAGTTAAGTTATTATCATATACTTTACACTTAAATAGTAGCCTATTCATCAAATGTTCCTTAGACCTCATAAATATAGGTTATATCTCATCATATTCATGTATAAACTCTTTTTGATAAAAGTAAATATGTCATATATACATGCAACGTATATCTTTGAAATCTAAAAAAAATACCTGTATTTTAAATATGTGAGTTGGATTTACATATTTAAATTAGAGATCTGCTTATTACGCGTTAGAGTAGGCTTTGTGTGTCAGAAAAGTGAGTGATTTAAACTATACCTGTCAACATTGGGATATAAAAATGCATGATACGCCCTAACAACCCTTACAAATATGGAGAGGAAATTAGCATCAAATGATAGAATACATAACAAACATTAGAGCATTTCTGTGTGGAGTTTGCATGTTCTTCCAGTGTTCGCGTGGGTTTCCTCCGGGTGCTCCGGTTTCCCCCACAGTCCAAAAATATGCGGTACAGGTGAATTGACTGTAGTGTATGTGTGTGAATGAGAATGTATGGATGTTTCCCAGAGATGGGTTGCAGCTGGAAGGGCATCCGCTGCGTAAAACAAATGCTGGATAAGTTGGTGGTTCATTCTGCTGTGGCAACCCCGGATTAATAAAGGGACCGATAATAAATTAGACCGATAGATAAAAGGGACCGATAATAAAATGAATAAAGCTGACAAGAAAATGAATGAATGAGAGAAGTTGCAGGTCTTCAAACTCACTGAATCAAACCAATAAGTTACTTATTTTTGATACAGATACTCAGACTGCGGGATTGCAGCTCAAAGGTTATCGATTTTGAATCTACCTCATAAGAGTCATTTGTTGTTTTCATGCAGCTAGTGAAAACAGAACCAAAGAAAGACGTGCTATGAGTTTATTGTCTTTTTTTCACAGTACCCAGTGTGTCTCATCAAATGCAGACTAAAAAATAGTCTATATATATTGTTTTTGCCTTTGGAAGCAGTTTCATCCTTTTTATTCCTGAATGGCAGTGTCGTGCACTTGCAGTGTTGTCGGCTTTGTTGATCATTATAGGAGCGATCTTGTTTTGTTGCTCACTTACAGTGTACACCGAGTGTAATAGGGCACTATCAAATAGAAACCTGAGTGATAATTCTAAGACTTGCTCTTTCCATTTGTATTCCATTTGTATGCTTGGGATTTCCTTTTTTTCTTCTTTGTTTTATATGTGATTCTCATAAAATTCCGACAGTTGTTCTCTCTGAGGCAACAAAGTTTCATTTGAAGGGCATTAAGTCTTATCCAATTCTTCACCTTGTAAACAATACCAGAATCTTTTGTGGCTATCATTTTCAGTCTGTCTGCCTTCCCAGAAGCTGGGGGTTTTGCTAAAAGGTTCAGCTTTCTCCTGTCTTATGTGTCTCGCAGATCAGAATCAGCAGTGTCTTTATAGCCCGAAAAGAACAAAAATGATATTGATTATTCAATAGGCTGGCCAGCCAGAGAGCCAAGAGCCAGTCTGCTGCATCCATTCACTATTAGTAAACAAATCAATGGATTAGGCTGAGTCTTCGCTGAGGCTATGCAGAGCATTCCTTACTTTCCTTGATGAAAAACTTCTCACTGCAGAATCTCTGAGCAGAAACCGCTCTACATTAGCACAATATCAGCATTGGAAACAACACAGGCTCATTGAAAATATGTGCCTCAGGCTACATTTATTTTGCGAAACCATGCTTCATCTTAAGTTTTCCAGCAGTTTCAAGGTCAAACAAACGCTATGGGGAAGTACGATGCCAGCAACCTTTGTTCCTTTTCACAGTAAGTTCCTGCGCCCAGTTGCATGAAAGTCCTTAAGCGAAGAAATCCCTTAGTTTTAAGGATAAGGGTACCCTTAGTAAATCTTGGGTTGCAAGAACAAAAACCTAAGGCTCAACTTAAGGAATTTAAGGCTGCCATTAAGTATTTCTCCTCAATGATATAAGTGTTCATTTATCTGTTGCTACGTCTTTAGTAACTATTTTCTTTTAACAAACTTAAGGGACCAAAACTGCTCCCTTAAATGAGCAAATTACACTCAAAATACCAGCATTTTCACACACGCACACAAAAAAAAAATGTTTTAGATAAACTTGCAGGGTTGTAAAAAAAATGTAGATAAATAATTTAATAAAAACATTCAATGAACAAACTAATATACACGTCGTAATATCGATAGCAGGTCTGTGCAGGAGTGTATCCATATGGAATTTCAGATTTAATGTAGCTTCAAAAGGCTCTATGTGATCCCAGATGATTTTGTAGGTTCATAATGTTGAGATCGCCTCTATATGGTTTCACAAAACATGTAAAAGCGACGTAAAATTGTGGTAAAATACTTGGCAGCAATGCAATTTCTCTTCACGTTTGCTTTTGAAAATACTATCGGTTGGGTTTAGGTCAGTTTAGTGCAAGATAATATATGCACGACAAGCCCCACCTTCTCACGGACACACACAAGAAAGACGTGCAAATGGCACAGATCAGACAACACACCCTAGAAATGGATTTGAGATTCGCAAAAAAATGTAAACAACTAAATTGGCCATAGCGTATGAGTGAATGTGTGAATTTGAGAGTGTATTGGTGTTTCCCAGTACTGGGATGTGGCTGGAAGGGCATCTGCTGTGTAAAACAAATGCTTAGACTAAGAGACTAATGGAGACCAAGCCGAAGGAAAATGAATGTATGATTGAAAAAAAATGGGTAGTGAAATCATCAGCCATCTAATGGATTTGTCATGGCAAGCAGCAAGAAAACGTTACTGGAGCAACGTATTTCAGGTTTTTAAAAAACATAGCCCTGAGCATGTATACCCCATGAGCCTGGGTTTTATGAAAGATACAATGAAATGCGAAGGATCTGATTTCAGAAATCGTGAAAGTACAGGTGCTCATTCACTAGTAATACTGTCAGTATTTTTAAATCGAGTGCATCAGTCAGTTTAGATGACAGAAGTCAGACGGTGGTTTGACTGATTAACTTAAGCTCTCATCTTATATTAAAGTTGAAACTGTGAACGTGTGGATTGCTCGTGCCGTCCATCCGCTGAGTCTGTGGTGATGAAGGCTCTGGCCTGAGGATGTAGAAGACAGGCCTTTTAATCTGGGACAGAGGAACACTCGAGGTGATTGATGATTCGGGGGGAAGCGCTGGCTGGAGTTCTACCTGAGATGGATCAGTGACTCCAGGCACAGGGCTCAATCCATTTCCATCTTCTCATCGTCGCCACTCTTACTGTCAGTCACTTAATCAGGTCAGAATTATGCGGCAGTCGAGGTGGAGTCACAGAGGATGGTAGTCCCATTTATTACACTTCTCTGTGCAATAAGCATATGGTATGTTTTATGCACTTGTGGGGGATGTTTTTCATTAGACCAGCTGTGGTGAGCATGACCGAACCGTCATTCGCCCGTGACCTTGACTTCAAGTTAAAATCACTGTAAGGGAAACTGTGGACCCTGAATGTGTCTTAAGAGGATTATGCTCTCAAATTACCTTTTGAACAGTGCAAAAAAAAGTGACTGACTATCCATCTATGTATCTATCTATGCATGTATGTACTGTATGTACACTACCTGACAAAGTCTTGTCGCCTATCCAAGTTTTAAGAACAACAAATAATAACTTAACTTCTAGTTGGTCATTTGGTATAAAAAGTGGCTTACATGAAAGGCAAAGTTAGTTAGTTAACTTTATTTGTCCCCATATGGAAATTTTATTTGCAGAATACACTCTTAGAGACATCTGACATTTCACATTTGGCATTTATATTAATAAATCACATAAGAACATGGTACCCCTACTCTAAATAAATATCCAGTCTACTGGCCATCGACTGCTACTGAGAGAGGAGTAATTAAAAAAACTGGTAACAATTTATTTTGATGGTCCATTTGAGTATTAGTAGACTGTCTGCTTAATGTCTGGACGGTTAAATGTCAGTAACAACAGATATTTAACTGACCATAAGAAACTTTGCAAGTACATGTAAACTTACACTAACCCTAACCCCTACCAAACAGTCTACTTATAATCTAATTAGTTAGAATTAGTTGGCATGTAGATGCTATGTAACTTAAATTCAACAAACGGACCGTCAACATAAAGTGTGATCAAAAAACTTAATTGCTTGAGGTATAAATTATAATTTTGTCCTATTTCTTACATATCTGGTAACACAATATTGACGACCTAATGGTAACAATTGGAAGGTGTCTAATAAAAGATATCTCTCATTACTTAGTAGCCTTATTTAGTACTCTCTTTGTATATACTGTACTATCAGTGCTCTTTAGTTTTTTCTGAACTACTTACTGGTTGTTGTTACCACCTTCCCCATTGACCTCTTCTGGGCCTTGGCAGCATTTCCATACTAACAGATCACACAAAATGTTGCAATACTTTTGTTTAAAAACACTATAAAACATGATCAACGATGTGTTGTCAACATTAAAAGAGAATAGTTTCTTTCAGAAGTAATGTTTCTGTTGATGCTTTTTTTCTTTTACAGTCAGTCTATACATCCCACTTAAGTTTGTTGCCCAAGGCCTCTAGATTACACTTATTTTACCTAAAAAAAAA
>CAIGQQ010024539.1:0-11999 GCA_903798035.1 Danio albolineatus
ATATATATATATATATATATATATATATATATATATATATAAAACGTTTTTTTACTATTTGCTATTTTACCAAGTGTATATACTGTAACTACTATACTGTAAGAAAATATCAGAATTCCAATCTAATCCTGTTTATATGAAATAAGCAGGTTTGAGCTACCAGAACTGTTGCTATTTGTGGATGACTCAATTAGCTGGATTTGTTATTGATGATTTGACACGATCAAGAACAGACCCCATATAAAGATCCCTCAAATCCAGAATGCAGATCTGACCAGAGATGGAAAACTGGAAATCTTTTGTCTCATTTCCACTAAGCATAACAGTTGCATTTGAGGTTGACCTCATGTTCAAATCCAGAACAAAGGGAAGTGATGAGATCCATATAAACATGCAGAATGACATTTTTGTGGCTGAAAACAGAAGAACGCGGTGAACTGATGGTAGCTTGAACGGTGATGTCATTTGGAAGGGTTATTTCCAATAGTTTATAAGGTGCGTCTGTTGCACCCTGTGCTTTGCAGATGACGATTATTGTTTAGTATTGTAATTTTATGTTATACTTGCAGTCAGATATATACATTTTCTCTTGTATTTTTATTTTTTTTCAAAAGCTGCTTATGGGTAGTGTGAGTACTGTCCTGATTTTAGTGAATGTTTGTTTTGAAGTATCTTTTACAAGAAGCCCAACATGGCGTGATTAAGTTGTTTATTCTCTATGCCGCTGAAAGCAGACAGGACTGAAATTGTTTGGTATAATTCTAGTTTGTCCTGTGATGTGGTTTCAACTCTAGAATTAGCCAGTGTCTGCATTTTTTTTTGATTCCCAGACATCTTTGTTCATGTTTTGGACATGTGGAATTAGGATAGATGTCATTCACATGCACTAGCCATTTGTCTATAGTTGTATTGTTTGAAATTATACAGTTTACGCTACATGAAGCATTGCCATATTCCTGAAATACATGTTTCTTCAGTTGGGTTTGACTTTTACAACTTCACCAGACTTTCAAAATAAACCAATCTTCCCCGATTACTCAATAGTTTGACGTGCTAAAGACATGTTAGTATTGTAAACCTCCTTCTTCCCCCAGTTCACTCTCTCTTTTTACTCACATCCTTTCTTGGTCTGTAAGTTCTTGTCCATATGCTGGGTTTTTGGGTCTCTATTTCTCTCTCTTTCATTGTGTCTGGAAAGATGAATGTTTTTTAACTCATTACCTCAGGCTTTTGAATTATGCAGCAGGCAAACCGCTATTCAAATGTTTTTTGACTTTGATGTATGAAATATGAAAGTGCCAATTTTAAAACTGTAAGAAAAAAAAATAGCTTAAGTTCGTGCCACAAGATTATCAAAGGCTAGCTTATCCTGTCACAACCTGACGCACAGCAGAGCTAAAAGTTCCACCTTAAACACATGCTAACGTTCTAATGATAGCTGTTGACTTTGGAACGATTTTAAAGGCATTTGTCATGGCCCTTTGGGAATGTTATAACATTTACACGTATCATTTACATTATGTTTATGCATTTAGGTTTTATTTGAAGTGACTAACATCAGAGGAACATAAGTCATTTGGTACACGGCTTACAATGTACACTGCAAAAATGTAATGACAAAACCTAAAGACAGCAAACATTTTTATGCTGCTTTAACTTATTTTAATCTTTAAATTATTTTATAACATCTTTAACTTATTTTAATCTTTAACTTGTTTTAATAACATCTTTAACTTATTTTAATCTTTAACTTATTTTAATAACATCTTTAACTTATTTTAATCTTCAACTTATTTTAGTAACATCTTTTACTTATTTTAATAAGCTAATCAAGTTTAATCTACAACAAAGTTGAACTTTTCAACAAAAAAAATGAAGCTGCAAGTATCCTTTTACAGTGTACCTAGACAATTTTTCAGGTTTCTTTGTGTTTTTTGTTTGTGTGCCTACACTATATAAAAAAAAGTTGACTCAGCTCAAAATTGTAAGGCAACTTGCTGCATAGATTTTTTTGAGTTGACTCAACTTTCAACTCAAGTATGTCACTTGACTTGATTTATTTTGAGTGAACTCAAATCTACTGGTTTTGTAGTTAATGATTCGTGCTTGCATAATAACCTTTATTTAACCAGAGGCTCCAAAACTTGGTCCTGGAGGGCAGATGTCCTGCTGAATTCAACTTCAACTTGCTTTAACACGCATGCCAGGAAGTTTCTAAATACTTAGTAAGAGCTTGATTATCTGGTTCGTGTGTGTCTAATTGGGGTTGGAGCTAAACTCTGCAGGGCACCGACCTTCCAGGACAGAGTTTGGGCACCCCTAGTGTAACTCGTCTTTTAGTGGGGACATATTTTGTGAAAATCACTTTTATAAGGGACACTTCATCAAAGCAATCTGCAGAAACACTTTGATTGACATTCCCCCTTTGTACATGTCATCAGAAGGGAAAAGACCCGCTCATTAGTGACTATTTGTCCCTCTTTAGCATAGACAGCCCTGAGTGAGAAGCAGCCGACTGCCATTAGATTTTTGAATCTGCTGCTCAACTCCACTCTCTTTTAAAAAGAGCACAATCTCACTTGAATTTACAGTGACAGTCACCAAAATGAAACAATTTTGGTCAAAGTCTAAAATGAGATGCTTCTAAGAGTTCAAAAAAATTATTTGTGTGGTATTTTGAACTGAAACTTCACACATTTGGGAGATCATTTTACATATTGTTAAAAGTGCATAATAGGTCCCCTTTAATGAAGTCAATGCTTAATCGACAATCGATAAGGTGCATTGATTAGAAGGGTGTCGACAATCAATCGATCATCAAGTAATCATACTTGCAATATATTAACACATCTCTCATTTACGATCCGCATTAACTGTACAGGAAATTAATGCAAGATGTTCTGAAGAGTTAAGCAAAGCATCAACTTTGAACCTGAGGATAATGAGACCCACTCCCGTGGTTAATAGTGAGGCACCAATGTAAAACAGTTGGACACTGTCTTCATATTTGTAGTTTAACCAGAAGCTCTTCACAAATTTGCACTAAACACACTAAAGTTCATTGAATGTAACAAAATAGAGTTAAGCTTAGCTAGCTATTTGTACAATAAGCGTAATGATTGTGAATGCTTTCTTTAAATCAGGTCAGGGTAATAAATGTCTGGTGAATGTATTCACAAGCAACTCAACTTTCCAATGAAGATGTTTCACCACCCATCACAATGACTTCATCAGCTGCTGGTTGCTGGGGAATCGCAGCAGTCAGACAGCTCCTAAAAGCCTTTTGGACGAGCAACAAAATGTCTTCAATAGACACATTAAAATATCATGGCATGTGCGTAAAGGTGTGGAAATTTCAGAAGCAATTGCCTAATATTTTTTTTCCCAGGACTTTTTGGAGAAAGGAAACAGATCATCTTTCCAGCTCCATGATTTCTCCCGCTATCTAACTTCTTCCATCAGTCTGCATGTCTGTTTCTCTCACTTGAGCACAGATGCTTTTTTTGACATTGGTTTTGGTTGTATTCCCCCTTACATTCTTTATCGCCATCTGTCTGTTTACTTCACTCTTCCTGTCTTAGTTTCACTGTCAATCTCTCTTTGTTTATTTCGATTCTTCTTACATAAATTCCACCATCTGCTTGTCTCTTGTGTATTCGTACTTGCAAGCTTTCCTTTCACTCTGCTTATTTGCCCTGCGCCCGACTGACTGTCTTTTTGGGCCCATTGTTTCAGAGCGGATGGCCACCCATCAGCACCAGTTTATAGAAGTTGTCTTTCCCCATCAAAACGCAGAATAGCACAGCGCTGCAACCGTTTCAGAAGCAGCTGGGTGTTATTTGCATGAAAAATGACCAAAATGAAATTAGAAATGATGCCATGGATACTGTGTGGATGAAGTGTTATTTACAGCACGTATTACGTGTTATGTAACTAGAGGAACAAAAAGGCGGTTGTCTGTCTAGCCATTAGAGCTGTCAGCTTAATGATGGACGGGGGTCCGTCACTAATATCAACAACATCTGCAAATGGAAATTTGTAACGCTGGTTGGGGGTTTGTTGTTGAATTGCGTGTAGAGTCGGTCTAGATGACTTTCGGCGGTTGGGATCACTGAAAAAGGGAGTGAGAAATAGACTGAGAGAGGAGAAAGACGGGGTGACTGCTTTTGAAATGATGGACGAAGTGACACGTTAGCTTAATTTAATCTCCAGCTGAGGTTTTTCTGCACTTTGACTAAGTTTAGATGTCTGGCCGACTGTACAGAGCAGCTGTTGATAAAGAATGTCTGGGTTGTTTCTCCTTAGACAAGTGAAATGTCTTTGATATTTTACATGAGCTTACGTGGGGAGGTTTTTAGGTGTTTCGTCCAAAATTGTTCCAGTGAAAAACACATCAGTTACTTTACTAAATTGCCTGAAAAATACTCTAGGAATTTAATGAATCTTGTCTTAACCTCCGAAACATACTGTACTGTATAGGTCGTTGAGGCAATAGAAGATAAGTGCTGGGAAGTCTTTCAGATCAATTACATGCTATCTGATACAGCATCTTATCACAGGGGTTTGCACTTAGTGTTTAATGATTTTATTAGGCCAACTTAAAGGTGTTGTATGTAAGTTTTTGACTCTATTAAAGCATAATAATATGTTTGCAGATTTTTAAAAAACATGCTAAGTGAACATTCTTGTTTATCTAAAAAACAATGCTGAAGTCAGATATTCTGCTTTAAAAATGCGTGTTCCGTGCTGGAATGTCTGTCGCGACAAGCTTGTGCGACAAGTTTCGCAGTTCGCTATGTTAGAAAGTTCAAGCTTGGTGAAGTCTGACCTGCAAAACCGCATCAGGTGACTGCATGAGACTGTTGGGAAAAAAATATATTTTTTATTATTTTTTGTATCTTGTTTGTTCATTACACAATTGTAGTGATATTGCTTGAGGTAAAATATTAACTGAACGTCTTCTGTTGAGTCTGATATGTTTGCATAATAATGATGCATTTTTGCAGAAGTAGATAAATGCTTGTCTAAAAGTACCTTGAGCTCTGCAGCAAAACTTCCTGTGAGCACAGAATATTTGCAGTTGAGAAAGGCTTAGGCTTTTAATGTTGTGCAGACAATTAGTACATAGGACATATGGTTGGGTGCGGCCGATGGAGGACTGGAGAATGATTGACAAGTGATGAATTCCACTAAACTCCACCTGTTAATATCAGCTGCCTATAAAAGTTGGAGTCAGATAATGAACATTGTTGCGCACCTCCTGGAAGTAACTTTTGCATTGCATTGAGGATAACAGAATTCTGTGAATCGAATTATTCATTTGTGTCCAATAAATTGTTACGATTTTTGACATGGAAGAAAAATCTCTCCTGACCTTTTTTATTGAACACGCATGGAATTGATTGAAAATTCCAACAAGACCAATTGAAAATCAAAACATGACCTCTTCGTACAGAAATGTTAAATATGGAGCAGTCGCTCACTTTTTTAAATGTCTAATCATCTTGTTTAACCCCGCCTCTTTTCGCCGTGCCGTATTACACAATTTCGTATGCTCAAACTCTAGTGTGACCAAGGCATTATTCAGGGTTGGAGCTGAACTCTGCAGGAAGGTAGATCACCAGAAACAGGATTGGGCACCCTTGTCATAAAACATTGTTTTTTTTTCACTTTTATCTTTGCTTTATTGTATTTTATTGGTTTTAATCCTAACCATAACAATGCCTTGCTTTTTTGCTTAAACTTTTAATTTGTTTATTATATTTTACACATGATTATCTCCCCTACGAAATCATCATAATCAGTTTAAATTAATGACTTCATTCCAAGTTATTGAAGTCATCTGGTGAAATTGTATTCACATCACAATATATATAAGCAAATATCTCAATGCCAGAATTTTTCAATATCGTGCAGCGCTTATTGACACCAAAATAATTGAATGTATTTAAAATGTGCACTGATTGGCATGACACCGGCAAAAAATAATTTCGCTTTTTGCTTTATAGTTTTTGAAAGACATTTAATGAAATGATTTGAAAAACTTATTGAGTTAGGATGCATTATTAGTTTTTTTTTTTAATCATACACATGGATGAATCTTTCACAACAAGACTGAAATAGGGGTTTGAAAAAGTAATAAGAAATGATATTGTAACGCTGGGTATAACACTGACAACAACGGTGAGGATCCAAGTGCAGATTTAATGTGAAGTCAGTATACAGCATACAGAAAATCCAAATTGTAGTCGTAAACAGGTGGAAGGTCAATAAGGCTGGCGGCAGGCAAGGATAACAGAAAGCAAGGCTATGATCAAAAAACACGGAAGACAAGAACAAAGGAAACACATTGTAGAGTCACAATACAGGGAACAATACTCGGCAACGATGTGTGTGTATGTGCTGCTTATGTAGTGAGTGTAATCAGTCTTTGACGGCCCTCCGGTGGTGTGTATGCAATCAGTCGTGATATAGAGCAGGAGTGTGTGTGTGTGCTGCATGACTGGGGTTGTAGTCCTCAATCTAATCTGTAGTTCACGGAAGTGTGTGTGTGAACCAGCGATCTCTGACTGTGGAGATTGCTGGTGATCGTGACAGGTATAGATGAATTTCTATTTTAATGAAATCATTCAAGCATTTTTATTGATATTTTATTTTAGCTTGTCCGTCTGCCACGTATAAACCTGAAGCAGTTTCTGGAGGTGTGAGTACCTGCCTGCCCTGCCCGGACCCTCATCACACATCCAGACCTGGCAGTACAGATATATCAGACTGTGTGTGCATGGAAGGATACAGACCACACAACAACACATGCCAAGGTACTAATCTATCTGCTATATTTCTATAAACATGTCTCTGCTGACATTTATACATTTCTGAATATAATCATTTGACTCACTCACGCTTTCATTCTCCCTACTGCAGTGGTGGTCTGTCCGGTTCTCTCCCCACCAGAGAATGGCTTCTTCATCCAGAATGTGTGTAATAATCAGTTTAACTCTGCATGTGGGGTGCGCTGTCTCACAGGATTTGACCTGCAGGGAGACGGGATCAGACTCTGCCAGTCGGACGGGACCTGGTCAGGAGTTCAGCCGAGCTGCAGAGGTAGAAAATATATATATATATATATATATATGACATCATCAGAAACAAACTGGTTTAGTTTTCCATTTCTTTCCCTCATTATTGCATTCATTCACCCCCGTCCTTGCTTTAATGCTCTGTTTTTCTAATACCTCTAATTCCATTTAAACAGAAAGCATATTGGTTTTATTGTCAGTTTATGTGTTACACAATTAGAAGCTCAAAGGGCCTTTAGTTCCTCCATACGTTTCATCACCCCCAGAAACACTAATATACTGCAGCCTATGTGCATGTACGCGTTTGTGCAACGGGGCTCATAAAGCTATTTCTCTTCCTGTCAGCCTGCAGCGCTCTGAGTTCGTTTGTGTTTAGATAGCTGGAAAGTAAACTCGAATTCATTGCCAACTATGTGAGTGCTTGCACACTGCAACACACCGATAAATGAATGCAATATGTATAAATGCACCTACACACACACACATATGAAATCACACACTCAGACAGATGCATGTATGCAAGTTGACCTGTTAAGAGTCGTGACCTCAGCCCTGAAATAACAATATTTTGGTTTTTCTTTGTTTGGAAATAAATTACACGTCTCAAAGTCCTAACCACAGACTCAGCTACCAGCCACCCTCTTCTCTTTTCCTCTTAAAATCTTTCTTCTTCTCAAGTCTGTCCATCTTTTTTTGTTTCTCCCCAGATGTTCATTTTAGTTGAGTGTTGTTCCATGGAATCATTTAAAGTTTGTCCAATACAGCACAGTTTTAATAATATAGGACTAGCCTCGATGCTTTAACCCCTGTCTGGTGTGTGGTATTTTCCCATAGTTCGCTCTTGCCCAGATCTGTCTCCTCCGCATCATGGGGTGCTGAACTGCAGTGAGCACAGCGCTCCCTATAGGCTGGAGTGTTTGGTACGCTGTGAACAGGGCTACAGGCTGCAAGGCAGAGCCAGACTAACCTGTCTGGCCAACTCGCAGTGGAGCGGACCACAACCCCGCTGTGTCGGTAAGATAACAGCTCTGCGTGAGTTTGCATTTATGTGGGAAGCAAATGTCTGCACGATCCATAATAATGAGGGAAATGAAAAAGAAACTGATCCCTAATGACAACAGAACTTCAGTAATAAACATCAGTGTTTGAATTATACATAGATGATCGGGGTGCTTCAGTGAATCAAAGTTATTTATTTATTTAAATTATATATAATTTTATTAATTAGTTTTCAGTGTTTTTGGGGATATTTAGTGTATTTTTACCTTCAGTAGTTAGCTATCTAATTGTTGTTGGTCAAACCATAGAAACTATGTATCTAATTTGACTGTACTTTTAGGCTATATGTAGTAACAACACCTCTTTTATGAGAAAAAAGTCATGTGAATACTTACAGTATGATGTCCATCGATGGTCTTGATCCACCAGTTTCAGGCTGTTGAATGATTATTTTCCTGCATTCACAATGAACCGTTATAGGGGTGGTCAAATAGATGTTTATATTATCTATTATTTTAATTATTAACATTATTATTTAAATTTAAATCATAATTATTTGGGGGCTCAATCCCCACCACCCCTCTCTTAACCGCATCCTGAATATAATGTAAAATCCAGAAGAACACACTGTACAGTTTCGTTTAAAAGCCTGTATTTAGTAGGATTTCAGTAGTACATAATTGCTGAATTCAACAGCCACTAAAGAATTTGCTGTTGAAGCATGCTGGTATCTATGCTAGTAAGCATTTTAAAGTTTAAACATGGTATAAATCTGGTATTCAAACAAACATTTAGGAAAATGTTCTTTCACCAATCCTGATTCTATCATAAACACATAGTGTCTGTGTATAATAGTTTGCAGCTATAAAACCAAAAAATAAAGCCGTTTCTTTTTTCTTTTTGTGTTAATGTGCAATTTACACAAGATTAATTCTCAGTATTAGATTGACATATTGTAAAAAGACTAGAAATAAAACCTCCACTCAAATGAATACAACGTGGTGGAAAGTGGACAAAGGAAAGATTAAAATGGCAGGTATGAAAGAGAATGTCTACTTAAATGTCTACTTAAATGTCTACTTAAATAATAATATTATTATTTATTATTATTATTAAAGGTGCAGTATGTAAGTTTGACACCCAGTGGTTGAACAGAGTATTGCACTCCTGGTTCAAAACACATTTTCACACAGCCCCTCCCCTGATGATTCCACACAAGCGCAGTTTACCAGATTGACGATATTAACGGGATTGTGCCTGACTGTTGAACCTAAAGGCTGATTTAAGGCTGGTTTAAATCGTGTTCTAAACAAAAGGCAACGGCACACGATAGAAGGAATATTTTCCATGTTAAAAAGTATTTTATGTTCTAACCAACACCTAAAATTTATTTTAGAAACGGCTTCTATTTCTTGTAACTGAACAACAGAAAACTGACAATGATCACCTCAGGTACTTCTCATGTGCTCTATTCAGTGTTAAATGCTAATAATGTGAGTTTGAATGCCATTTTACGTGACATTTATTGCCATATACTGAAAGCAGCAGCAGATAGTTCACCTCAGATCTTGAAAATAACATAAACCATTTGAAATTGAACTTTAGAACTGTGACTCGTTGTAATCCAACACATATCAGTGAGTCAGCATGTACATATAACAATGTTAAAGAGGGTTAATATGTATTAGTTAGATTATAAACCTTACCATTTCGTGAGTGAGTACATATTCTATGCTTCTAAATGGCTGTATTTATATTTCTGTTGTGTTTCGTCTGGTGCAAATAGCCAAATTGCTCATCAATGCAAATCTAGTTACATACTGTATCGTGTTGTTAGGACACGGGGTTACAATGTTACCTGCTCATCTAATGTTTACATTTGTAATATTTAGGGCTGTGCAATATGGACAAAATAATCTTATTGCAATTTTTTTTGTTGCTTTTTTAAACAAGCTACATACATGCATTCTAAATGTATTCAGTGCACAAGAAGTGCATAACAAAACATTTCACAATGAAATAACATAGTCTTAAGTTTAATAAATAAAACTGTAGTAGAATTGTCTTTAAAGCAGACAACATAAAATAAAGATTAACCAACCTCACCTCTAGTTAAAAACATACTGTACACAGTAGTACTAACTGCCTGATGAACAAAACTTTAATAAATAGTCATAAAAACAGACGTGAAAAAATAAAGATGAACTAACCTCAATTCCTGTCAAAACAAATAAAAACTAACGTAAATCAAAACCACCTATTCGGTTCTCTTGCTCAGCTTCGTCGTACACGGAGTAAGCCCTGATTGGTTAATATCTTTCTCCCACTCAGCTTAGCTGTAATTGCCCAGTGTGCTGCGTCAGTTCTGATTGGTTAACATATTAAAATCATGCGCTCTAGAATGTGAACAAAAATCAAAATCAATTATTAGATAAAATTGCAGCCTTTGCGATTTAGAAATTGCTTGTGCTTAAATCGCGGTTATATTCATATAATTTGCTTATTAATAACCACCTCATTTGGAACTCTGAATTCGTGTTTCATTTCGGAGGCTGCTACTGCCCACTGGAGGTCGCATTTTCAGTCGCAGACACATACTTTAAGAGCCTTTCTGACTGAATGATTGCAATACGCTGTTTTCCACCCAGGGTGCTGAAATTTAAAGGGACCAAAACAAACACAGACGTTCCAGCATGGAACTCATATTTTCAAAGCAGAATATCTGACTTCTGAAGTATGTTTACCTGGCATGTTTCTTAAATATCTGCAAACAAATTATGGTATTTTGTATGCTTTAGAAGTCAAAACTTACACACAGCACCTTTAATATCTGATCAACCAAAACATATGTAAACAGGGCCTTAGCTTAGTCTTCGCCCACAAACCTACCATCTCATAATTTCTGAATACCATCATAAAAGTGAAATTCATAAGTGAGGAAGGCCAGCCAAAATACATTTTTATATAGTTTAATCAACCTCCCTCTAGAATAACTGAGCATGTAATTTTGTCTGCCTGTCCTTCTGCTTGCATTGCTTTCTCTCCACAGTTTCTGCAATCTTTGGATCACTGAATCATTTGGCCTGTTACTCCAGCAGTACCTTCTGTTTGAGTTGTTTTCTTGTCTTCAATGTAATTCTTTTACTCTGTTTCACTCTGTGCTTGTTATTCTCTCATGCTTTGGCAAAACAGGCCGATCCAGATGTCAGACTGAAAAGCATTTTGTTTGTACAGATATGTGTGTGCGTTAAGGTTGTTTCCAAGAATGTCAGGCGGTGTGGTCAACAACCACTCTTACATTTCCCTTGCTGGAGATATTTTTGCATGCACTCTCTTGCTCTGTCATTCTTTTGATTTATTTTTTGTGGAAAATATTTGCTGTTTGATTGTTACAGTGTTTCTTTCCTTTCTTTCAAAGAGGTTCTGTGTCCACCGATTGTTACATTGAAGCATATCCTTCTGACGCCCTCTACCTGCGGTGAGAATGAGGTCAGGACAGGAGCGGTGTGTCAGTTAACCTGCCCCTATGGTTACAGTCTCACTGGTGACTCTAAAGTCAAGTGTCTTCCTACTGGAAACTGGAGTGACAACCTACATAAAGCAACTTGCACAGGTCTGTTTGTGTTTTTAATGATGTATAAGGATATGCATAGGATACAGTGCGCAAAAAAATGATGGTTAGTACATATTCTTGGTTTTAATGTGACAGTTTTTTGGGGGAGGGGGGGAACTAAACATTAAATATTGTTTTATTATACAGTGGTTTACTTAACAAATAGTGTCTCTATCTTTAAATAAATATAATTATAATTGTTAATGTTTTCTTATGATATTAAAAAAACCATCTCATATTATGCTGTAAATTGTTTAGTTTTATATATATATATATATATATATATATATATATATATATATATATAT
>CAIGQQ010024562.1:0-17185 GCA_903798035.1 Danio albolineatus
AGTTTTATTCAGGAACAATCATGCAGGAATTGTTTGTCAAGCATGGTATGTTGAATATGTCGGCCGATGCATGGAAATTCATAATGCCACTGTTGTTGAGTGTCCTGAATGTCTTGACTGTAGAGGAGTGTAATGTTGCTCAAAGGCACACACACACATACCGACAGAGTGATGTGACCTTGGGAAGCAACAAGATCGGGACTGGGGGAAGAGTGATGGAGAGAATAAGCTGACCCATATCAGCCACACCAAGTACAATACTATAGAAGGCGTATGAGGTGTAATGATTCATTGGTTTTTAAATGGAAATTTACGATTCTGTCATCATTTGCTGCTCTCCTTTCGCTTTTTATGAACCCGTTTGAGTGTCTTTCTTCTGTTGAACACAAAGGAAGATATACTGAAGAATGCTGGAAAAAGCAGCCATTGACTTCCATAATTATATGTTATATAACATATTTTTTATTTCTTTTGTTTCTACTTTGGAAGTTAGTGCCTGCAGGTTTTTGAAATACTTCAGAATATATTTTTTGTGTTGGAAATTCTTTTTAAGTATCGTACCACTTGAGTGTGAGTAAATGACTTTTGGGTGATCTATCCACAATTCTGCTGACACACTGCTTTCAATTTGAAATATGAGTTTTAAATAATTAAATCTCTGGTGTCAAGTTTAAATTGTGTAATTTTAATGCTTTGGCTAAGTTTGTGTGCAGTACATAAAATATCTTGATAAATTGGTTGTTGGGTGAAACTATAAGGATGTTTATGTGGCAGGGTTAGTAGATCAGCTTTTCAGTGACCCTGTGATAATGATGTTTTTAAAAACAGCTTAAAATAGTTTTAAAGATAAAGGTGAATGACTTAAATATTTGGGTCGAAGGCCAAAGACTGCTGGCTAAATTCTTCACATTTTATTTCAGACTGGTCAAGTAGTCCTTCAACAATACATAATATTTTACTGCGATACTTTGTTCAAAATAAAATTTGGAAAACATACTTTTAAACTCATCCTGTTGCAAGCGTTGTTAGTTTAATTTCTCTCTCAAACCACCATGATTACGGTTGTGTTCACACTTCTAGTTGTTTGTCTTGTGTTATTTATAGTCGCAATTTGTGACATCATGTCTTGACATCATGTCTTGTTTTGGGTTTGTTTAGATTTTTTTTGTCTGTGTTTCATTCAAATTTTATTCAAACCACACCAGAGATCAGAGATCTGTTCGCTTTACATTTATTTAGCCAAACTACACTTGCCTTGTTCATGAGATGCTGTGGCTGTTAATATATTTGTTTATTTATAGAGCCCCTATTATGGGTTTTTGAAAATGAGCTTGCATGCAGTGTATATCACAGCTCAAAGTGAAGTGAAATGTCCAGCTAAGGCTTAAATCTGAAAGTGCACAGTGTTTAAAACTATTGATTCATCCATAAAAGAGTCGACTTATAGTTCCTCAAATGAATCGCCGTGCTTACGAGGCTTTAGCCGTTTCGGCATTACGTGAACACAAAACATAAGCCCCGCCCATTTGTGCGTGCGCAGCCCCGGGAGATTCTAAACCCCCAACCCCTCCCACAAACAACATCGGCGAGCAAAAGTTACCTGATTGGGCGGTTTTGAATTTAATTGTGCAGGTAAAAACCTTTTGGACTGGAATCAGTCAGCTACATCTGGCAACACTGAGAAGAGCACTGTGCTCAGCTGGATATTTTTGAAAGTGTGCAGATGAACCAGAGATGAGACTGTGAAGAGTCAGTGGTTGAGGTTTATTTCTGTTGAAATGCCTCAGCATTATAGCCCTGCTTTCCAACAAGTGAGTAAGTGCGATTAAATGGTTGCCTCATTGTTTTTTTCTAGCTTGTAAATGATGCATTTAATTGTGTTTTGTAACTTGTAACTGCTTGTAGTGTATCTGGTTAACTTGTATTCTCATATCGCATCTAAAAGCACGTTGTAAACGCGACATGTGACGCTTTGTTTACAGATTAAAATGCGTTTGTGAACTGCGTTTCACTGCTGTTTGACGTTGCTATGGCTACATCAGCTCTACTACACATGTGCAGCGGTCCTGTTTCATGATGGTTCAGCTTTTGGCGCTCTGTGCATTAATACTGCATGTGTGTCGCTGTTTTTACTTCTGGTTAAGAATAGAGTGATATGCTGGGAGACCGGGGGGTTAGTTTCGGGGGTGAGGTGTTTAAAATATGGGCGACTCCCAGGAAAAACGAGTGTTGGCAGATATGCTCACGCACACACTATGACTACTTCAGTATTGACAAGCCGTGGTGGGCATTCTCTTGCGCTGATTGATGTTGACCAATCGCAACAGACTGGGTCATCGGTCCAATCAGCGCAGTTTAGCATCGCACTAAGGAGGGGTTTTGGAACAAATGAATCGCTGAACAATTCATATAGGAGTCGCTGGGATAATTAGGTAAAAATAAATGCATATTATAAGACAATGAAAGTGTTTTTTGACCATGCATGCATATTAGCCTGCTGTTGGAGACCCCCCAAAACCAAAATATGACCCTTTTTAATGTATAATAGGGGCTCTTTAATACCTTTTTGGGGTGCTTTTTAAAGTTAAATGTAGCTAAAAGTTTGAAACAAAGTTGTTACGTTCCTGTATTGACATGTGAATTAGGTTCGAACAAGTTTTTTTAGTAAGCAACAAATATGTAATTGGTACTGCAGTCCACAGTAATTTTCCATCTCATTAATCTGCAGCTCATTTAATTTTTTAGACTTATTTGCACAATAAATAGCCTCTTTTTCAGTAAATGGAGACAACAATGTGTTTTCTTTTGCTACAATAAGCTAAAGACTTGTATCTGCAGCCCTGTTATACATTATAAATGATCCTATAAATTACTCCAGTCAAACTGAAGATTTAAAATTCACTTTTGAATCAAGTACAATCTTAAATGTTTCTTTGACTCCGTCTGCTGCCTGGTAGAGCATGGCACTAGAAACAGCAAGGTCATGATTGGATTCCTGGTAAACACCTAAAGTATACCGTAGCTTGCAAATCTCCTTGGATGTAAGCGCATTTGTCAAATGCATAAATGTTCATTTTTTTTCATTTCTACCAATATTAAGAAACTAGCAAGTTTAAGAGCCGTCACACATTGTAAAATGTACAAAAGCCCATGCTTGTGACCAACATATTGACATGCTGTGACATTTTCTGCCCTTGTAGGATGTAGGAGAGTTAATATTCAACTCCAAAATACTAGAACAGACTGGTGAAAAGAATGTTGCTCACACAAGTTGCTTAAGGTACCATCAATACTCATGTTTTTGGACCAATAGAACTGGTATGACAGCACCCCAGGGTGATTTGGGTGTGTGCTGGGCCTGTTAAACTGCTGTTGCGTTGAATATGATTGTGTTATAGAATAGCTGTGCCAGGCATGTGCGTCACTCTGTCACTCGTCCGTTTAATTATGCATGTAGGACACAGACACATCAACACTCCACACCGGGTAAAGCTACACACACACACCAGTATTCATTCACAGTACTGTGTGTGTCACTTTGCTGTTGTGCCACTCCCACATCTGGAGGATACTGTGTTTCTGAACTAATTAAAGTGTGGGTTTGTTTACTGCTAAACTGGGTGTGGGTTTGTTTCCTGCTTAACTAGTTGTAGGGCCTGGGTTTAGTCTGGACCCATATTGAAACGTTTCTCGGTTCGACTGTGGATGGTTGATCTTGGTGTGGTTGGGATTTGGGTTTTCATGATCATTTTTGGCAGTGGCAACTGTTTTCAAAGGGTAAGAAGAAATGTTTGTGTACTTGGCAGAACACTATGGGGTGAGGTTGACATTCAAGTTTTGGAATTAAGAAATTAAAGCCAAATAGTTTAGTCAGAGTTTCTAAAAAGTTCAATTTAATCTTGAGTGTGATTTTGTTTAGTTTGTGGTTTAAAATGGAGTCAAAAGAATTAAGAATTTAGAATTAAATATAATTAATAATCCAAGTAATTCTCTTCATCAAGAATTTTTATTTGTACATTAACTTCCTTTTAAGACAAGGTTGTAAATCAATGATATTTAATTTTTTTTGTTTTTTATTTAAATGTTTTTTATTATTAGAAATTTTCGCAGACATTCATTTGAAAATACACTTTTTTTAAAAAACGTACACATAAAACTTGCATTCTAACAATTAGACATTTGAAGATAAAATAAAATAATAATAATAAAAAACAACAACAAACAACAGTCATAAAAATCAATCAATCAATCAATAAATAGTAATAATTAAACAAAAAAAACAAATAAACATGCATTCCCCCATCTAACCACCCACCAGTGCTATCCAACATTGAATATACATGCTCAGATTTTTTCCATTCATTTTCTCATAGTTTTTTTTAAAATTAAGATTTACAAAAGCAGCACAGACATTCAATATAATTGTAATAAATATTAATAATGACTACATTTTCAATTTGGGTGAACTATCCCTTTAATTGTGCATTAGATTAAAAATAGGCTTCAAAACTGAAATCTCTTTTAATTAAATTTCTCGCAAGGAAGATTCATCCAACTGGTGTTCAATCACTGCTCTTGTGAATACAGAAGAAACCACAGACTGGCTTAAGTGTGAACGAGATGGGACACTGTCTTGTATTTATTTTTTTATTTTTAATAATTCTATTTTTCTTGGTTTTCACCATTAAGGGATAGGACAGTAAAGAGTATTTACAGGAAAGCATAGGGATCAGAGAGTGAGGGGAAGGATCGGCGAACTCGGGTCGCTGTGAGCACCGGAGTGTCAACGCACATTTGAACGTGCATGAACGTTATTTACTCACATCTTTTGGATCGCCTCATAAATGCGCCCTGTTTTTGTCGCTTATCAATGTCAGTTCCAAAGCAGTAGACCAATCAAAAGATCTGGCAGCAGGGGCAAGCTTCTTTTTACAGTAAAAAGTTGGCATGACAACGGTTTTGTCAATGTAGCAGAGGAGGAAATATTTTTTTAAACAATTTTTAACCACTGCAATTGATGTTTTCATGCTGGCTGAATGATTCACTGTTGCACATTCCTGTACCATGACAGATTAGGCTGATAACACCACTAATGTTTTACAAAAATCTTTAACAGAGTTAAATCAATGCTTTTCTATATCTCTATTGTTCTTTGTTTGCTTGTCATTTCCATTGCTTCACTGGAGTACTTTCAGTCTTTCATGCATCGAAGTGTTCTTGTATCTGTTTTGTTTTGTTTTTCGGTAATGATTTTCAAATCCTTTTTCTTGCTTTTATATCAAAGTTAATTGTGTCGTGATTCACCTTGTAGATGGATACAAGGTTGGATACGTGATTTTCAGAAATCATGTGTGGAAACTAATTTCAGGATCTAGGCTGCTAATAAAAAGGGAGGTCAGCGCTGCACTCTATTGCGGAATTTTTTGCATTCCAATTGCGAAATGAAACCAAAGCTGATGAAAAAGTGGGCGGTCACTATTTCACTCTCTTAACAGCTGAACCATGGAGCGCTGTGGTGCTGCAGCATGAGGGATCATGTGTGTTGAAGTAAGCTGAATAAAGAGGATTACAGCTGGCTGTTATTCTCTCCATTCAAGGCCCGTCTTAAGCCACCACCAGACTCAAACCATCTCAGTTTAACACACCTGAAGCTCTGGCTGATTTATAAATACTCGTTTCATACGTCCTGATGCTTTTCTTGACATTACTCAGAGCAGTTAACAAAATTAATATGGCAAATTTGACCAAGAAAATTAAAGGTAGTATAGCATGCTGGTAATGCACCATGTCATCTAATGATGTAATCACAAGTTATGTTCCCGGAAATGACTCAACGGCCTCTGCCAAAATCATGCATCATAATCCAAACAAGAACACACCCTGTTGTCATTGTGTGAATTCGTGCCATTGATGTGAATGAGCATAATGTATAATCTGTACTGTGAGTCCCGTCTGACAACCATTTTTTTCTCTCCACAGCCAACCCTGAACTGCTGTAAGCCAGTGGAGGCCAGGCTGGACTAATGGTAGGAGGCACTGTTTATCTCTCTCTAAACCTATTTAACTCCTTATCATATTTGTCTTTCAACATCTATTGTGATGTTGTCATGAAGAGATTGCAGTGTCAGTCTAAACTAATTCGAGCATGTCCAAAACAAATAAGCTGGACTGAGTTGAGAATGGGTTGTGCTGTATGGATAAATGATTTGTTGAGTGGCCGTCTGGGGTTGTGGAATTGCCTCAGCTCCACTTAGGGTTTGTCACCTCGCCTAAGTTCACTTCTGTGTTTAGCAACGCCAAACCCATCACTCATCACTTCACACCTTTAGCTTTGAGTTAGGGCTGCACGATTATTTAAAATAAACGTGTGATTGTGATGAATATGTTTTAAAGCAAAGTATGGCACTGTGATATGAGAAGTAGATCAGTATCTTTCAGCGTTTGCTGGTTGTATGTTGAAAGTATGTTAACAGGTAAGTTGCATTTGGGAACACAAAATGTGCCAAACATATTTAAACACTTAAACTTAAAGGGAAAGTTCACCCACAAATAGGCATGGGCTGGTATAAGATTCTGATGGTATGATAACCTTGGATAAAAATATCACGGTATGACGTTATTGTGTTTACTGCTCTAAAATAAATTCTTTTTAAATGTCTGGCTAAAAAACAAAACCTTTTTTCTTTCTGAACACAATATATTTTACTTTGAGAAACATTTAAAGTATTTTGGAGCAGTAAACATGTCAGGCTAAATAATTCAAGTGAGTCCTTGACTTCTTCGGTCTTCATTTGTTTCAAAAACACAGATGTCTTTACAATTTATACCTAAAAAACAAACAAAAAAATCTAAATAAAAAATATCACACATACCTTTGGAACGGTATAGCAGAAATTTTGGCGATATGAAAACCTTAACTTTTCCATACCGCGGTATACCTTGAAAACGGTTATCGTCCCATGCCTACCCACAAATGCAAATTCTGCCATCATTTACTCACCTTTCAATCATTTATTTTGGTGAGTTGAACAGAAAAGAAGATATGTTATAGGATGTTGGTAACTTGTAACCATTGACATTCATGGTAGGAAAAACAAATGCTATGGAAGTCATTGGTTACAGGTTTCCAACGTTCTTTAATATATCTTATTTTCAAGAGATCTTATTCATTAAAAGACTTAAACTGGTTTGGAACAAATGAAGGAGTGTAAATGATGGCAGAATTTTTTTTTAGGTGAACTATGCCTTTAACAAGAAGGTCTAGTGGTTGTATATTTGAAAAAAGAAATCAATTTAAGACGATATTATTAGTCTTTAAAAAAATATGAATGATTTTTGTACCCATCCAATCGTGTAGCCCTATTTTGCACACATGCTTCTGACCTTATCCACAGGGGAGCTTATAAGGATTATTTGAGGAATTTCTGCAATGATTTCCCAAAAAGGGTCTGAAATTGTGTAAATCTGTGGCACCAGACATGTTCTCATAACAGTTGACCCACAGACCCTTCAGGCATTTCAGAAATTAGCACCCTCTTGTTTGCTTTTTGTAGTTCTGTCATACCTCATTTGCTTGGCAAAACCCATGGCTGTAGATTTCTAGTACCTGTCAATAGTGATATTGCTTATGTAGTTTTAGTTGGTTGGCTCAGAACCTCCGAGGTGTGGCTTATTTAATCTGTGACCTCTGCCTTCACTCTCATTAATATATTGGCGAGACATGATCACAAATGCAATGCAATCCATCTAGAAAGGACAAAAGTAAAAAAAAAAAATAGTCTGCTGCATCTTGCCTCTGAGCCATCCAATGTGCTGCTTTTGTGATGTAGTTGTAGCTTGTGTTCCATCGCTCACAGCTGCATGACATAATCCATTTTATTTTCCTTCTGTGGTAGACGAGCATGACTTTGCGCCAAACCACAGATGCATGTACGCTCTCAGAGTCCACCTGACTGCTGCCACCCTCTGCTTCCTGGCTTTTGAAACAGCCTATCAGGGGGCTGGTGGAGGCGGGGCTTAGCTAGACCCCTGTGCTGACCCTCTGAGTGAGACTGGCGCCTCCTGATGGACCAGGGTGGTAGCGAGCAGCCTGGGGCGGAGGAGCCAGACTCTGGGGGTCGAGCAGAGCGGGAGGTGAGCAGGAGGGCTTCCGAGCCTGATCACGGCCTGTCCAAAATTACCCACAATGCCTTGGAGAACATGGGCGCGCTGGGCCATGGCCTGAAGCACTTCTTCCAACCCCAGCGCAGGCGTTCATCTGTCTCGCCGCACGACTACGCCTCTTCCTCCACAGGCCCCATCCTTGAGCCCCAGGAAGCGGGGCCAGAGTTGGGGGAAGCGCCAGGCATCACGGTCGCCCCTAACTCTGACCCCCACACTTCCGCCCCCCCTGCAGCTTTGAGCCGCGTGCTGCAGCAGATTCGAGGCCCCCCCATGATGAAGAGAGGGACCAGCCTGCAGAGCCGCCGCAGCAAGGCAGGGGGGGTAGGGGAGGCCCCCCAGAAAGGCAGCCCTCAGATCCACAGGCGCAGTACCCAGGACCCCTTGCTGCTGGCAGGACGGCCACGCTCCTCCTCTACCACTGATACGCCCAGCAGCCCAGCTTTGGTGGACATGTTGCTGACCTCAGGGTACCACTCCACCGAGGAGGCTGATCGGGTGAGTGTCATATGGTGCACTCCACACGTCAAGTCTTCCGCGATCACTGATCATTACCGCCAGCCATCATCATCCACGGTTTCAGTTATAAAGATGATTTGGACAAAACTTTGGGTTGTTAGACACGATAAAGCTTTTCGTTCAGGTGTATTATTATGTTTCTTTGCCGTAAATTTAAGGGTTTTTCAGATACCGATACTAGTATTGGATATACTTGCCGATACTGCAAAATTTCTGGCATCGGTGTTGACGAGTACTTGAAACCATAAATGAATCCGATACCATATTTTTAAATGAAACATATGCCCGCTAGTTTTGCTAACGCACTATTTTATTTTTTAAAAACGATTTTGAATTTTACGTTTCAAAGAGTTAATTTTTTTTTTAGATTATTAATAATCGTTTTTTATATTTATTTATTTATTTTATGCAGATTTTTTTATACTTAGTATTTTAGTTATACTCATTCATTCATTTTCTTGTCGGCTTATTCCCTTTATTAATCCGGGGTCGCCACAGCGGAATCAACCGCCAACTTATCCAGCATATTTTTTACGCAGCGGATGCCCTTCCAGCCCCAACCCATCTCTGGGAAACATCCATACACACATTCACACTCATACACTACGGACAATTTAGCCTACCCAATTCACCTGTACCACATGTCTTTGGACTTGTGGGGGAAACCAGAGCACCCGGAGGAAACCCACGCAACCACAGGGAGAACATGCAAACTCCACACAGAAATGCCAACTGACCCAGCCGGGGCTCGAACCAGCAACCTTCTTGCTGTGAGGCGAACGTGCTACTCCCTACGCCACCATGGCGCCATTTTAGTTATACTGTAAAACAGATTTTTTTTTGTATACATTGTTTGATTTGTGGCTGTTTCAGTAAAGTACAGCAAATCAATTTTACTGTTGAATGATTGTCTTATAATAAAAAGGTCAGATAATAAAAGTAATTTGCTGTATTTATTTGTTCATGCTTTTTTAATTAATAATTGTGAAGCACAACGCAAGTTAATTCTGTCAATTTATACAGGGCTAGTAGTATACACAACTGTTTCTACAGATGCACACTCAGGTATCGGTACAGTACTCGTTATCGCTGATACCATGAGTTCAAGTATCGGAATCAATATCGGAAATGGAAAAATGCTATTGGAACATCCCTAGTTACTTTACACTTCTGTATTTTGTGTTCTGACATTTGGTATTCTTTTGTTTGTCAACTTCCTAACATTTATCCATTAGATAAAATTACTTGCTATTAACAACGCTGATTATACGTTTTTCATTAACAACAGGTTAAACATCGCAATCCTGTCAGTAGTATTTCCTTAGGGTAAAAATTATTTAAGAAAAAAAAGCATCAAACTAATATAGTATAAAATATAATAATTAATCATTTCCAATGCATTCATTTTTAATGTTTTAAATGAGGAATTGTACATTTACAAGAGTACTTCTCCCAAAGTGCCAAAAAAAAAATCCTATCATGCCTTGCACATATTTGTAATCATTTTGTCAAGGAGATGTGAGCAGTGTTCAATAGAAGGTGATAGCAGCTTGTTTGAAAGTGAAGGGAAGACAGATTTGAATTGAACAGCAATCTGTGCAGATGGCAATCTGTTGCCTGTTGCGTGTGTCTGAAAGAAACCTCCAGGATGGATGGATGAGTTGACAGCGTTCACAGGTCAGGAAGCTTGTGTGGCAGGTCACTATGTTCTCTAAGCCTTGCTATATTTAGCCAGGTCTTTGGATGCACTTCAGTTCAGAGCACTTCTGCAGTCAGCATTGAGCATTATGTCAAATTCAATGCCTTCCTTCCCTCTTTCCAACCAGGATGTAGGATCAGGATAGCCGTTGGCTTTCATATGTCCTCAAGGATGCAGTCAAGGTTATGTTTGCTCTTGCAGGACAGGTGCAGCAGCTTTATTTAGAACCGCAGTTCAGATTGTTGAAAAACCAGTTACACTTCTGCTCATTTTTTTGCTACTGCTCACTCAAAATAGCAATCAGGATTCATTTACCAGAAGAAATGTTGACCAAGACTACTGGATTAAGTCTCTAGGGGGTCATTATGCTTACAGTTCATAGTACTATGCTTTTAAGCATGCCTTTTTTAACAGCTAAGCATTTCCACCAGACACACTAAATTGTCTGGGTGACTGCCAAAGTGCTTCATCTCACCTGTTGTTGGAGTACTAAGTGGCACCATCTAGAAAGTTCCTCTCTTATAGGAGTTTCCAAACCATAGCTTCACATTTATTTCAGGATAACCTGGGAGCTATCGACAAAATTCCAGATATATATATTTTCAAGATTGTACTTCCCTATTGGTTACTATTTTTTAAAGTTGAAAAAGTTGTGTTTTCCCCATATGCTAGCCTCTAAATGCAATTACAGTGTAGTTTCACAGCTTACTTAGTTGGTAGTTAAACTAGAGGCCAACGTACAGAGTTAGCTTAGCTCCGTAAGAGGCTTTGACACCTTTGTTAATCAAACAGAACTGATTCCTGGATAAACGGGCAGAAAATCCTCTTTTGACCAGTTAGGTGTGAAAAAGGCATTGCAAGTCAGCTGTAGCGTCTCAAACTGATATCATCTGGACCTTATCACATGAGCTGTCAACCACATAATCAGTTTATCAAGTTTTTCCTGTGGCCACATATCTGAGAAAGCCATCCGTGTTTTGTATCTTGTGTTGTAATGGGG
Organism: Danio albolineatus; assembly: GCA_903798035.1. Lineage (NCBI taxonomy): Eukaryota > Metazoa > Chordata > Actinopteri > Cypriniformes > Danionidae > Danio > Danio albolineatus. Next base: position 11,379 of record CAIGQQ010024562.1, read on the forward strand.
TACTCATCATTGGCAGTAAACATCCGATCTTATTGGCAAATTATTCATTTGTTAATCATGTTCAAACAATGCTGCTGGCTCTCTTAGTCCGTTTATAAAGACTCTAATGGATGCTTGGATTGTCCAGAGCTGTTTATCTAAGATCAGTGAAGGCCATATCACTGATAATCTGGTTTCGACTTGGCTGTCAATAGGTGGTCAGAGTTCAGTTTTTTGCAAGGTTTGCACTAAAGATTTCACACAAAGCATATTGATTAAATTCTTTGGTTATTTAAAAGCACATTCCAAAGAAACTTCATTTAATATTTTTTTCTTTAACATTGGTAACTTTTTTGAAGTTTTAATTAATGATGAGGTGCAATGTGTCATTCTTTATCAGTTAATGCCCTGCATTATCTCAGAATTCTGAGGGCTATGTCATAGTACAGAGGTCCAAACTGTTAACGTCACCTGAGACTGGTGTAGTCACTCACATACAGTAGTTTAAATGTGGCACGTCTTTCAAGATGGAACGTACTGAAAGTGCACCGACATTAATGGTAACATTGTTTTATTTTTGTTAGAGAATGTGGTTGAGAAACTTACTTTTAAAAAATTTATTTGTGACTAATAACTGACTTGGTCATCATCAGAGATCTGTACATTTTAGTGCATAATGATATTACAATTGGATCTAATGAATCTGCGTCACTCTTGTACATGAAAATAATTTATTTAGATAACTTGGGCTTTTACCAGTAAACAGCTTTTATAATAAGGTTAGACATAAGCCGATGTTTTATAATTCAATATATCATGGTAATGAACATTATTTATTGGGGTGGCAATTCAAAAAAACATGAATAATTTGATATCTTTTTACCTTTTAAGATTATTCACATTGTATTTGCGGTGGCGTTCTTTAATTAGTTAGTTGAATTGTTCAAACATTAACATTTTCACATGCTAAAATGCTACATGCTAAAATATTGATTTGAAAATGTTGTTGATTATTTATAGGGCTGTGGTACATTACCACCACAGTAAGCCTCCAATAGTTAACATTAGAATATTTAACTAAACTCACGCTATAAACTTCAAAAGCTTATTAATTTTAGGTGATGTTAATTTCTTAGTGCCTAATAATGTGTATCATTAATAATATGATTAAAAGTTATAATCTTTTTGTTAATTACTAATAACTAATAATTTAATAACTAATAAAATTACTTTATTTTTTTGCTAATATTAACACAGTAACTGTAAGAAATATGGGATTTTTCTCACTGTTGATTTTTACTGATAAGACACGTTATTGTGTTTCATTTTGTACTGTATATACAATAAAGCAATTCATTAACTTTTTGTTATATTTGTTAAAGTAACTTTTTTTGCAGCTCGTAAGCCTAATTACAGTCCTTTTATATATGAAGAGTTTCGTTGCAAAATGAGATGTATCCATTTTGAGAAATGTTGGTAATTTGACATTTTTATGTAAGACATCAACAGTCAATTTCACTCACAATTTCTGTACATTAAACTATTTCTTGAGCTCAGTGAAGGTCAGGTACACATATTTTTCAAATATATTTTAAATTTAATTTTATGTCCATAAATAGTTAATAAATAAGTCAAAAAGCATGCCAAAATGCAACATATTTATCTTAACGTTGTCAAACATCTTAAATTGAAAAAAAAAATCAATACATCATAAATATATGGAACAGTATATACAACAATGATTGATTAATAATAATAAGATTCTGAGTTAGTTTTGGTATGGCCAGAACATAATATAACTTTTTTTTTTTTTTGCTGGGGCACCAATGGCTTTAAGCAGGCTTCACTGTGGCATTTGAAGAAATCTTTTAGATCATCAGTGGAAAAATTAACAATAATTTATCAATTAATCGTAAATATTCATAATATTCAAAAACATAATGCCATAATAAACATAATGTGACTATGGCGTGTGCCAGTAATCCAGGGCAGTCCCTGAATGAAAAGGTCGGATAACAACGTACCGGCTGAGCTGTCAGCGCAAACAAACTACAGGATGTTTATCGTTTCAACCATTCTTAAACAGCTTCAGACTAATTGTGATTAGTTATAATATAGATAAGTAAGATTAAGTTAGTAAATAAACGACTTGCAGCTTGTTACAGAAAGAGTGGAGGCTCCTTCCACACCGCCGCTGAAAACAAAAACTGTATGATCAAAGCAGGCAGAGCCGCGATGGCACAGTACTTGTTGCACTGAGTCCATGAACACAAGCTCGCCTCGTCCCGTCAAATAAGCTATTATTATTATTATTATTATTATTATTATTATTATTATTATTATTATGCAGCTGGAATGACCGGCTTTAATCCGTCATCGAAATCCACGAGGTTAGCTTAACTCTGAGCTTTGATTCTCTGACTGACAGACAGCTGTTGATCAGTAGCGTAGCCTGCGTGACTGACAGCTCGCATACATTATGAACAATTAAATGGCAAACGTTTTTAGTTAGCCTAGTGAATCGTCTTTTTAAAAATATATGTTTTTTGTTTTGACATTACCAGTAAATCAATGAGCAAACTCGGAGCACTTCGCCGGCGGTGACTCTCCTCCCAGGGGATGCTGAGCTCGGACAGCACCCTGAACGTTTTATTGCATTTTGTAAAGAAACTGGTCTGGCGGATATCGCGTTTTGTGAAAGAAATACATTTTGTAGTAGGCCTAAAATGTTCATTCTTAAAAAGTATTAATGGCAGCAATTCACACATAGATTAAGGTACATCTGAACAGCGATGTCCAATAATAAAATCCAAATGTCAAAAAATGGTGTTTATCGCGTTTTGCAATCAAACTCTTTATATATTCTGTTAATATATAAATATGTGTTGCGCTCTTTCATCTCAATAAAAAAATAAACACGCATAAAAATCTACAGTGTTTAGAAAATAAAAGAAAAGAGCATTTTATGAGGGCCATGTAGATTTGTTTAAACAAGCTCTATAGTTCACTGTTATCATATCCACAGATGAGAGAATTAAAAATGGCACTGTTGTGATAGTTTAATTATAAAATATTTTGTGGCTATAGACTATCGATCTGGCCATGCACGATTAGTTTGTATCACAGTAAAGCATTCTTTCTGCGTTATCTTGAACAATGTTTCCTTGTGTTTAAACATGATTTTGTCGCATTACTACAAAATTGTACACTTTCTTTTACAGCAAGATCGTTTGGAGGTGTCTGGCCCCGCAGTGTCTCCCAACGCTCTGTCTACATGCTCAGATGGCGGTCAGTATGGTGTGGATTCAGTGGATGGCACCCCGGATCCTCAGCGCACCAAGCAGGCCATTTCTCAACTACAGCAGAAGATCCTCAAACTCACAGAGCAGATCAAAATTGAACAAACAGCAAGAGACGACAATGTAGCCGAGTACTTGAAGCTGGCAAACAACGCAGACAAACAGCAGAGCACTCGCATCAAGCAGGTGTTCGAGAAGAAGAACCAGAAGTCTGCGCAGACCATCCAGCAGCTGCAGAGGAAGCTGGAGCATTACCATCGCAAGCTCAGAGAGGTGGAGCACAATGGAATACCACGCCAGCCCAAAGATGTCCTGCGAGACATGCACCAGGGTCTGAAGGATGTGGGTGCCAAGGTAAAGCCTACCTCTTTTCTTTACTGCTAGGGCTGTGCGATATGACGATATTAAAAAAAACTATTTTTTTGCTTTTTATTTAGCAATAGGTTTTATTTTAATGTTGGACCTGCAATTGTTGGAAAAGTGTTTTATATTTTATTACATCTCTACATTTGAATTCAAATATTTGCCCTTAAAGTGCACCGATTTCCTCTGTTCCTGCACAAAACGTCTTGCACGCCCCCTCAAAAATACGCTGTTCAAGCACAGATTTTCTTGTGCGCTCTCAAATAAACGCTGCTGAAGTGCGATTTTGTGCGTTTGTGTAACGAGTGTGTGTCCAGCATTTATTAGATTTGCTAGGAATATTTATGAATATTTATCTCCAATAGACCTATAGAACGGCATTGATGCATCCTGAAGTAAAGTGAAACAGCTAGAAACTCTAGTAAGATTAAGGCCCAATCCCAATTCAATTTTTGTACCCCTACCCCTTCCCCTTCCCCTTGGCCCTCACAACCGAGGGTTAAGGGGAAGGGCTTCAAAACTTACCCCTAAGAATTGGGACAGCACTTCAACACCTGCACACGTCATCAAATGTCATCGCGATCTCTTGCTTCATATGAGATCAGACGATCACGACTGCTGTAGTTACTCCAGTTGTGCTATTTTTTGGTGTTTATCTTCAGGAAATCACTGAAGGCATATATTATGTTATCATAACGATCTAATGTGGCAATAAGATCGTAACTATACTGTGTATTTACACAGTGGCCATATTTATCTATGTAAACACACGAAAACAACATTAACATTATAGCAGACACTGTAAAAAGCTCATTCCCAGCCACTAGACATTACTGACAGGGTATTCCAGTGTCATCGTGTGTCAGAATGTTGTGGGACTGCTGTACATGAGTTATGATTATGGATTATAGATCGCGAAATTTAGCTGTTTTTTTTTAAACATTTTTTTTAAAGCATGACTGTAAAACACGAACGCGGTTATGAATATATTAAAACTTGTTTGTTGGTCATAAAAATTTGTAATAATGACAAAAAATACTAATTTGTGGATCTCCTTACTTCCGGGTTCAGCTATCCTGCAATTGTGGCAGGTGCATTCTGGGAAATTTTCTTACCCCTCCATTTTAAGTGTGGTCCTGGAAAATCTTCATTCGAAGGGGTGTATACCGCTTTCCCTTAACCCTATGCCTTCAAGCTGAAGAGAATTGGGACACCACTACCCCTTGACGTGAACGTGCAAAATGAATTGGGAATGGGCCTAAGTCATTGTTTGCAGAACCACAGACATTTATCAGTAAAGTATAATCATGGAAACTGTGCTCATCATAACTGAAAGCAGCATCGTGTTTGCTGGCCTCACGCATCACACACCAGTCAGTCAGCTAAACAAATAACGCACAGCACTACTGCGATTACAGAAAAGTTTGCTCCATTATAATTCACTTACCTTTTAATATGTTTAGTGTGATTATAACACACTATTAAAAAACAAAGACTGAATGTTTTGAATGAGAAGCTGTAATGTAGCCGTGGCGGGAATGGATTTAGTTTTTTTTTGTTTTCGAGATTTCAGGATTTCCCCTATTCGTTTAGATAGGATATGGTCTTGGATGATCTGCTTGGTCTTGGTATTGCAAATATGGCAGCTGAGTGAACAAACTCTCCTTGAGCAGGCTTTGCCTTTGCCTAGATTTTTGCTACAAATTGCTGCCTTGTGTGGTGATTTCAGGTGGTGGGCTGTAAACTAATTCGTTCAGTGATTATTTCTTTCAGACATGTTTGGTATTTTGAGCCGATATAATAACAAGTATTATTTTAAATTGTCATGTTTTTTTTTTTTTTTTTTTTTTTTAAATGACTGACCGAATTTACAGTGCTTTAATTATACTGCACAGATATATTGAAAATGTGCAAATATACAAATCCTAATATGCATATCGCATTGGCTTTTGATTATATTAATGTACATTTAAAAGCTATAAAAGTTTATAGTAGGCGCTACGGTGGCCTAGTGGTTAGCACGTTTGCCTCACAGCAAGAAGGTCGCTGGTTCGATCCCCGGCTGGGCCAGTTGGCATTTCTGTGTGGAGTTTGCATGTTCTCCCCGTGGTTGCGTGGGTTTCCTCCGGGTGCTCCGGTTTCCCCCACAGTCCAAAGACATGCGGC
>CAIGQQ010024582.1:0-15214 GCA_903798035.1 Danio albolineatus
TTTAGCTTACCCAATTCATCTATACCACATGTCTTTGGACTTGGGGGGAACCAGAGCACCTGGAGAAAACCCACGCAAACATGGGCAGAACATGCAAACTCCACACATTAATGCCAACTGACCCAGAGGCTTGTACCAGTGACCTTCTTGCTGTGAGGCGATCATACTACCCACTGTGTCACCGTGACGCCTCATTTTAAATTAGTACAATACAAAGAGGTCCCTATTCCAGTGTAATTATGTGAGGTATGAAACTGGTATTGGTGAAGCACTCTGCTTACTAATAGTTGTTTGGTTATTTTTTTAAAATGTGAAAAGGCACCATTCAGATGTAACGATTGTAATGATTTGGGGAATCAAGCATGTATTGTTATAGACACCTTTGCTTATATATAAGGCAGGTCCTGTTCATGTAATATGCTTTAGACTATCAAGTTGGTATTGGCATAAACAGCTACACCTGTTAACAGGTTTCTTATATGTAAAACGGGCATATTCAGATAATGGTCTGGCCTATCAGGCAGCTATTGATAAAGATGATTGTACATAATGATGAGCATTTATTTAAATGAAGATGAGACACAAATATTTAAAATTCATTGTTGCAAACAAGTTACAGGATTAAGTGCAGTTGTTGTTTTAGAGATGTCCACCACTGTAATCACACCATGGTGAAGAAGAAGTCTGAGAAATGCTGTAGCTGGTGTAGGTGTAGCAGGTTAATCACAGTAAAAGTTATGCCTTGTATAGATATGAAAGTGAACTCTTGTTGTTGAATTACCCTGTATAAACTGCCTATACAATACATTTTACTTGTGATTAAATTATTTTCTAATTATAAATATATAACTGCATGACAGGTTTAATAGTGGATAACACTACAAAGGTAAGACAAAATCGCATCAAATGAGAGCACGAGAAGATAAGATCAACACATGACCTCTCTGTAGGTAATTTAAATACTGTATGGAACAATCACTTGCTTTTATCAACATCTAATTATATTATTTTATCCCAGTCCTTTTCACAGTGCTGAAAAACAGAATTTCACGAGCACAAACTCTAGTGTGACCGCGGCCTAACTTGAATCAAATAAATCAAATAAATCCAACCTGCATGGTTAAGACGATGTTAATTGATTTGACGATGCTTGATTTAAATCTTTCCTGTTAACTTGATGCAGTTTGTGATCAATTCTGAAGCGTACACAGCTGAAAGTGTGACGTGCAGCAAACAGCCAATCTCACAACACACAAGTGCAGTAAACAGCCAAACACAAGACACATGAGAGAGTCAGTTTGACTAATTTCACCAGAGTCAGCGCAATTCACTTTATTATTGTAGATTACAGATATATCATAATATAAAAATATAATGAATGTAAACACATTTACAATCCAGAAATAAACACTGCTGATGCAGCAAATATTTAAGACAGCAATTTAAAATATATTATTATATCAGTGCAAATCAATCAACTTGTGTTAAAGATTTAGCCTCACAAACAGGTCAATACACAGTCATTTTAAAGCTTTATATATTAAAGCAAAATTATACACATATTTAAATGTAAATTGTACTATTAATTGACAATTACATTTTCTAATATAATAGAATTAGTTATATTTCAGATCATATAAATAAATTATTAGCAACAAAGTGGCAATTTCGTAAAGCTTTTAGTGTAAAAGACATACAGTGCAAAAAAGTGCAAAAAGTTAGTGCAAAAAAGATGCTGGAGGACTGGATCATGTTCATATGTTTGAGAAAGATTGAGTTATTATTGAAATGAGACATCAGGTCATCGCCCTATCACAGATCAGAAAACATGCTGCCATACATCATACAAGTCTTTTAGCACTTCAGTACTCCATCTTCACCATCTGTTAACATTGCATTAGTCTTTCAGTTTCATTGTACAGTAGGATACTGTTTGAGTTAGTGCTATTGTAGAAGTATTAGCTTTTGTTCATATTTTACTTTTGAGTACAACTGTTTTCCTTAAATTAGTGAGTTACAGAGAAACTAAAAAAATTGCTATTATTGATTAATAATAACAGATATAATGTATTATTTTATTCTACATTATTGTATATAATTTAAACTATTGTAATAATGTGTGATTCTTTACTTTTTATAAACTGTTTTTGTTAACTGTTATAAAACTGTAAGAAAAAAGAGGATTTCAGCATAAAGGAAACATTTATTGATAATACATCTCTCTTTACACCATAATATACATGACACGTTTGACCTTTCTTACTTCTAGGTAACTGGAGTTTTTTACACCATGAAATTATAATCAGTTATTAAATATAAGCGTTATTATATTTTATATTGGAGAAAACAGCAGCTCCTCCATTCAGTTGCGTCTGTTTACAGCACACATACAAACATACAGAAGTTAGTCAAACTGAGAATCAAAGTTGCTCTTCTTTATATACTCAAAAGATACCGTTACAGGGAGCAAAATTTTTAAGAGAATTATTATTATTATTATTATTATTATTATTATTATATTCTACAGCGCTTCACGGAAATCGCGCACTGCAGCTGAATATGGCGGCGCGGTGGCGTTGCTGTCAGTGGCGTTCTAAAAAAGAATGTGTTCGAGAATCGATGACGTTGATTAACTAGTGTGAGCTGCATTAGTGTCTGACCATCGCTGACATTAGCGGTGTGTAAAGATCTTTCTAAAAGTATCATTTTAGGTTATTGCAGACTTTGATCCAGACAGTTTTACTCCCCTGTTGTTCCTGATGCGTCCAGTAGAGGGGATAAAAGATACATGGGCAAATAATAGATTAGAAGTCATCTCTTACAGATTATTAAATGTCCTGTTCATAAATATACTTTTATTTTTATGTTTTAGGTAAATATAAGAGCTAAGTTAATGTATCTGAAAGTGAGTTTAAATATACAAACAACTGATTCACTCACCATACTATTTCAGATACTAAAGCCCAACTGCAAATTAATTTAGATTCATTACATTAGAAAAAATAAACACACACATAATTGGAGAGAGTAACGATTCACTGTAGCCTAGTTATAAGTTTTCATATAGAGATGTGCTTCTTGTTTTATTGATTATATATAAAGTTGCATTCTGAAAATAACAAAATTATAATGCTATATATACTTTTTAAGCTGTTTGGACAGACTTTTTTTATTGTGTTTGCAGAATATTTCCAGTCAAATGCATAACAAATCTTACAATAAGATATTCACATTTTAGCTTAACATCTTTAAACAGAATAACAAAAAGAAAGAAAGAAAGAAGAAAAACAAGTAAAAAAAACAAGAGCAGGTACATAACATTTATCATAGAGAAGAAAGGTTTAGCTTTTGAAGTATATTCACAGTTCTGGTCACTTTACAGCTTGAAAGTCCTTTAAGAGTTTCAAAATAGATTTTTAAATCAGCCTTGAAATGGAAGATGTTCGGCTTCTGCTTCCACCATTTACACGTGTGTATATGAAACTTGCCTAATAATATCAAAAGATTTAACATAAACAGGAGATTCTTATCTATGTCTTTTTTATCTCTGTAAAATATGACATCTCTTTTCTTAATAATAATTGTATGACCACTCAGTATATTAAATAGACATTCAACATCAAACCAGAAATATTTCACATGCATACAATCAAAAAACAAACTCATAACAGTCTCGACATCCGTTCCACAAACAACACACGTCTCAGAAAGATCAACTTTATATCTCTTGAGAAACTGGTTGTTTGGATATATTTTATGTATAATTTTAAAGCAGATTTCACTGATTTTATTAGTGACACAATATTTGTTGTTGTAAGTCCAGACCAAGTTCCAGTTGATATTCTCAAATGGGTTATTCCAGAAGTACTTGTGTCTAAAAGTTGCAGGATAATGAATCAAACTTCTAAGAAATGTATTATTATATTTTCTATCTTTGATATCAACACCATCTAACAGAATCTCATTTTTAACTGTTGGTTTATTTGCTTCACTGTAACCCTGCAAAAGCCTCGCCAGGCCGGCTGGTATTGCATCAATTACTCTACTATAATCTCGTGGAGGCGCTGGAAAACTAAACTTCTCTAAAGATTCAGTATAAGTCAATAAATATCCTTCATCGTTTAATAACTGTGAGACCAATAGAATATCTTTTTAACCCAGTTATTATAACAAATGATTTGTTCTTATATCCGACAGTTTTATTATTCCATATTATTTGTTTATGGGGATAAAAATTGTGTTTATATACAAAAATCCAACATAAAAGAGCCTGCCTGTGAAAATTAGAAAACTGAAGGAGGAGTTTATTAATCTCAAAGTCACACTTTATAAGCAACTCAAATAAATAAAGGTTTGGGATTATATACCATAATTCATTTATATGTTTAACATAATGTTTAATTCAATTCAACTTCAAAATTGTATTGGAAGTATCAAAATCAAGCACATTCTTACCTCCTTGATTATATGGATTACATCAAATATTTTTATTTAAATAGTGAGGTTTGTATTTCCATATGAAATTAAGCAGCCCTGAATCAATTTATTTAATAACTGATTTTGGTAGATCCAATACTTTAGCAGAGTTCACCAATCGTGATAGTGTTTAGTAATAAGCATGTCAATATAATCAGACCCTTCAGAATTTCTTCATGTCTGCAGAACAAACCACTGTTGTCCAATGGCTTTCCTCATTTTTCTTGAATATAATCTATAGTTAACACTTTAAGTTGCACTTTTGGCTGTTTTTTGCCCCTGTATTCTCTTCATCTGCATTCAGCAGAAGAAACTCAAACAGGTTTGGAACAAGTTGAGGGTGAGTAAATGACAGAATTGTATTTCACTACCCCTTTAATGCTTCTGTAAGTAAAGATAAAGTTAAATATCATTACTGAAGATATTGCTAAAGAATGGCAGGAAATGTGGAATAAGATAAAAAGAGAAAACAATTCATATGAATAAAAAAGAAACTAATTATGAAGTTGTAGAAGTTTGTAGGATGAGTAAATTACAAGGATGAGATTTGGACTCAGATATTAATATGAAGTAATGTGTTTTAGAAAAACAAGTCAAGGTGGATTAAAGTTTTTCAAAATTATCTTAAAATGTTTAAATGTTTTAAATACTGAATATCTGTGTGTCTGTGTGTGTGAGAGAGAGCAGATATAGTGTAAAGTGGAAAACGAGGGAGAAATGTATCAATAAGTCATCATGACTGCAACAGTAAGTGGCAAAAAAAGACTTTTATTTTGCCGTGGCGTATGACGTCATAAGGCTGCGCCGCTGCCGCGCTGTGATTCAACTAAAGAAAGGTTTGTTTTAACTTCTACACAGATATAACACGATTGAATAAAGTTTCAGGTTTTTACCCGAAGCTAAATGACGTACCTGCTGTTGAAACTATTGTTTTAACCCTTTATACAACATAGTACTGTTTTACTTACAGTAATGAGGGCTATTAATAAACTTTATTTGTCTCTGAGAGGAAATTTGTCTTGGGCAAAAAAGTGCGACAACGTTGCTGTAAGCAGACAATAAAATAAACAAACAAAACAATTGAGAGCACAGCTGAATAAAGTTTGAAAAATATTAACAGAAATGTGTGTAAGAAATGTTTTAGTTTTTTGTTAATTACTCTCCTATAAAGAAACCGTTGAAGCAAGTGTTGAAGAGAAGTTATTTTGTTTCTGTTCATTGTTTTATTTATTTTAAACTGAACATTTTTATTGTTTTGTTCATTTTAAACAGGATAAAGTGTCCAAACGCAGAGAAAAACTCCTGCTGAAGCGACTGATCTCCACACTGTTATAAAGATGGCGTTTATTAAAGAGGAGAGTAAAGATGTGAAGATTGAAGAAACATTCAGAGTCAAACATGAAGATCCACAGGAACAAACAGGTTAATTTTCATTCTCAAAGACCAACTCAGTCATTTGATCCTCATTCAGATATATTTTAATAATAAGAATACTAAATTAAATCCATCTTGCAGCCCTGAGTGTGCTGCCTAGTTCTCCTAAACACACATCAGCACTCATTGAAAGACAGGAATGAGTTTCTTCCGTCACTTGTTCCCATGTCTTTTGTCATTCTTAAGGTTATTGCTTTTCTTGTTCTCCTACTGTTTGTAAAGCGTCCTTGAGCACTGGAACTATATAAAATAATTAAGAACAATAAATTAACCCTCTAAGACCGGCGGGAGCGCCTGCGCTCTGGTTTGCGTGCCTCTGTTTAAAAGCCAATAAAAACCGAAAGCATTTAGGTAGAGCAATAATTTTTTTTGCATATGAAATCAGAGACGTTATACTTTGAGATCAAGCCCAAAACAGTCTCCTGTTGCAATGTTTTCATTCTTTAATGAGTTTACACAAATAGCCTAAAATGTTTACAACAAAAAAACACTTTATTACAAAACACGCGTTTGCAAATGTGTTTTATAAAGGTTGTTATTGGTTGCTATGTACGTGACCTAATTACCTCGTGTTCACTGTGAACCTATCAGGTTGTCTCACGTGGTGATGTCACTCAGCGCGCTGTTTGATATACTTAACATGAACGCGCTTTACTATGTATGTGTGTGCGCGCTCTTCTCGTAGCGGTTTCACTTTATCCGTGTCGGAACATCATAATTTCTTTCACACACACATGCACACAACACACACACATCCACATTTACACATACAGGCACAATATCAGACACACACACACTGGCATGGAGTCGTGACCGCACAACAAACAAAAAAATAGTCCGATGTTTTGGAGTTATAACTCGAGTCAAACAAGGAATTCTCAGACTCATCATCTGCTCCAGATTCTATTGTCAGTAAAGACGAAGCTGACTTTTGTGAAGGATTAGATCCATTCCAAGACATGCTAGTATATTCTTTATAAATGCTTTGCTTTTGAGTATTATATGCTCATAAACAATGCTTTGCTTTGAGTTTGAATATAAACATAACAAACAGAATAATCCCGATAGTATGACGCGCTATTTATTCTTATCGATTCACTTTTATGCCTAAAACATCAAACTTTTATACCTTTAAACTTACATTTTTTGCTGTATTGCTGAATCGTGCTTATTATTTTACTTACATTGATGTCGTTTTGAACACTAAAGCCCTCAGAACCCTCCTCACCCCTCATGTGTGGTAATTTGTAGAGATTTTTTTGTTCATCAATCGAATTGTTCTGTCTACACTGTTTATAAAAATAAGTGTATCTCACAAACTAATTGATGTAATTAGTCCTAATCAGATGTATATAGTCTCAAAGGGTTTTGTGCATGTTTTTTACATTGACAAGTTTGAGGTTTACATTTGTGTTATTTCTGTATATAGTAAAAACTAAAATAAAAACTAAGCGATTTTTCAATTTTTTTGTGTTTTATTGCACTTTCAAGCTATTTAACTAGTTAATATGGATTTATGACATACATAAACTTAAAGTTGGGGATGTAAGGATTTTATTGATATATGGCATTTGAAAATACTCAAAAGAATGACATCACAGCATGTAAAAATACTAAGATATACCCTGGCGGAATTGTTCTATGGCAGGTCTTAAAGGGTTAATAAAAGGTTGAACTGAGCTGAGGATATTTGACCAACAGTATTCTCATAGAAGATATCTGCTATTACAGTGTTAGTGTTGGCTTAGTACTTTCTATATGCATATGTCACGTTAATCACAATTCCCTTTTTCATCAACTTCTTTATGGGTTTAAACTTGTTTCTAGTAGTTGTTACTAGTTCGCACAGATAGTATCTGAGTTAGAAGTACATCATTATTATAAGAACTAATTACCAGGGCTATTGTGTTTCTGCAGGGTCTTAAAAAGTCTTAAGATCCAACATAAAATTTTAGGCCTTAACAAGCTCCTTTTTTGAAAAATCTACTTTTTAAGCTGTTTGGACAGACATATGTGTAGGTATAGTGTATAGACGGTCATTTTGGGCTGATATAAACACACCCAGTCCTTTTTTTCTTCATTAATTTAACAGCATAAAAACGGTGGACCAATTGGAGCGGTTTTGAGACCGATCGCAACTTTAAATTGCCCACCGAATTGATTGACAGCTGCGTATTAACATGTCTCTGTAGTAACGCGTATAATCATATCAGCGGAACGTGCGCAAAGCAACCGGGAATAAAAGGTCTGTTCAGTTCGCTAATGTCATTAATCATCATCAAATGTGATCAAGAGTGAGTTTCACAAGTTTAAATGTTTTAAAACAGTGCATGTTTGTAATGAGCGATTTACTTCAGCTTTACTGCATCACCACAGCCGTGTGTCAGAACAATTAAAAAAAGAAAGACGCTTCGATCTCGGTTTGTTGACATTAAATCAGGTTTATTTTGTACCTTAACATAACAGATATCCATACAGCAGTGGATATTAACCTGTATCCTGTCACATTTGCTTGCAAAAAGAGTGCAAAGCTCAACGCGTGCGCTGTGTGTGTGGGTGTGTGTGTGTGTGTGTGCCTGTGCTGTGCGAGAACTTTGTACTGAGCGATTTAGCTGTCTTAGATCTAATATCGGACGCAGCCCTCCATCCTTTTTTGGAACAATGAAGTAACGGCTGTAAAACTCTGACTGATATGCAGTGACACACAGTCAAATATTTCACAGACAGATCAGCCACTTTTGACGCTTATAAACAATCATAAAGTCCTCGTGCTGCAGGAATTAGAAGGTTTGCTGAAGGTGTAGTTTTTCTGCAGAGAGGGGTTTGCGTCTTCAATAATCTACGACAGTTTGCGTTCATTAAACAGTGAGAATGATTAATAAATCCATATCAAAGAGTCCCCAAAAGTCACGTCTTCTGTTTTGGGCTCAGGCGCGCTTTGCACTCTCACTACAAGCGTACCGCGCCAAAGCCCAAGTAAACTGCGCTCAGGCACACCTCTTTCAAGAGCACTCACACTTCTCAAACGATCCGGGAAACGAGCCTGGGCATGGTTGGGATAGCATAGTGTGAGTACGCCCTTACTCTGAAGAGGGAGGACACTAAGGTCATCATATAATCTAGGCCCTTAAACATTCAACTTTATTAGTAATCATAAAGACAGGAGAATTTACACGTGTTCCTCCATCCTGGAGTGGACATCATCAGAAAACCCACGCCATCAACTTACTATGTTTACGGTGTTCTGAGAGCTGAGATGATTTTTTTGTTTGTTTGTTTTTAGGGTAAGTGTGCAAAGGGTTGTCTCTCATTGCTTTATTAGCATGACAAATTTTGTATTGCCAAAGCATTTATAAAGTTTACATAAAAATAAAAACATAATAATAATAATTATTATAAAAAAAACTAATTAGTACTAAATGGTAGTATACATATAATTAAACAAAAATATAAATATATTATTCAATATATCATATATGTCATTATTCATTTATATAAATAAAGATAATAATAGATCAGAATACACTGTACATGTAACAATAAACTTTTTAGGATAAAACAGTAATAAAAAAACATTAATAATCAAAATATTTACACCGATCTAATTATAATAATCTAATTGTGTGTGCGTGTGCAAGCGCATCACTGATGTGTTTATTGGTTTGCTCTCTCTCTCTCTCTCTCTGTGAGTGGCGTTAATGTATTGTACCGCTAGAAGGATACAGTCAGGTTTTTTCCCCCAGTAAATACTGCAGTTGGGTTTTATTGTCTGATTCAGTGAATTGTGGGTTAATGCTCTGTAGTTTGGGGTAGAATGTTTCTCGGATGTGCTCATAGTTTGTGCAGTGGGTGAGGAAGTGTTCCTCCATCTCCACCTCTGCCTGGGCTCAGTGTGGGCAGATGCAGCTCTCTCTGGGTTGCCAGTTCTGTCAGTATCGGCCCGTGACTCCATACCAGCGAGATAAATCTGTAAGTTGATTTTGTTTAGAACACGCTGCACTGAAGTCTTTGGTGATGCACTCGTTCACAGACGTCACTAGCACTTCAGTTACAAGACAGCAGTCTTTGCTTCGATACGTACTTTCACTTTTTTTGTTTCTCACAGCCAGTCGTTAAGTTTACCCTGCTCGTCTCGACCCGGTTTCTCTACTCGTTTCCCCGCACTGCAACAGTTCAGTCAACTTCTCTTTCTTCCAAACACCACATAATGCTGCCCTCTTCAACTCTCCTCCTCTTTCTTTATACTCTCACCCATTTCCTTTTAGCCATCCCATGGGTGGAGACCAATTAAACAATGTTGACTGTCGTCACAGAAAGCAGCCTGTCTGCTTAACAAATTTTAGAAAAACATTTTGTTGTAATTATGAATATATACGAATAAAAATCAAAATCAAATCAAATCTGTGTCTTATCAATATGACTAAAATTACTTTTATGATCAATTATGTAAGAAACTCTGAAAACTGGACTGACACTGTTTCAATTTACTTTAAATTCTATGTTAAGTGGCTTTGACACAATTTACATTGTAAAAGCACTAGATAAATAAAGATGAACTGAATTAAATCTGCTTAAATGTTTACATGTTAATGGACCAAATAAAATATGATCTGATTTATTTTACATTTAATGTTCATCAAAATTACAGTGTGTGTAGCCAATGTTTCCAGTGTCTTTTCACTTTTAGTTTTTTTTATTAGAATTTTTAAGACTTAATGAAAACTAATGTTTTATTTATTTTTATTTCAGACCTAATTGAAGAGAATGAGGGGAGGAAAGAGGAGGAACATCATGTCAAAATTGAGGGAAAAACTCATTTACAGACTGATGGTATTTTGAAAAGAAGAGACAAGAATCGTTTCACCTGCACTCAGTGTGGAAAGAGTTTTGGAAGAAAAAGTGATCTTAAAATTCACACGAGGATCCACACTGGAGAGAAACCATTCACATGCACTCAGTGTGGGATGAGTTTCAGCAAATCATCATCCTTTAATGAGCACATGAGGATCCACAGTGGAGAGAAACCATTCACTTGCACTCAGTGTGGGAAGAGTTTTGGAAGAAAAGGCTATCTGAAGATTCACATGATGGTCCACACTGGAGAGAAACCATTCACATGCACTCAGTGTGGGAAGAGTTTCAGCCAATCATCACAACTTAAGAAACACATGAGGATCCACAGTGGCGAGAAACCTTTCACATGCACTCAGTGTGGGAAGAGTTTCAACCAATCATCACACCTTAATGAACACATGAGGGTCCACACTGGAGAGAAACCATTCACATGCACTCATTGTGGAAAGAGTTTCAGCTGCTCATCACACCATAATCAACACATGAGAATCCACACTGGAGAGAAACCATTCACTTGCACTCAGTGTGGAAAGAGTTTCAATCGGTCATCACACCTTAATCAACATATGAGGTTCCATACCGGAGAGAAACCATTCACATGCACTCAGTGTGGGAAGAGTTTCAGCCAATCATCACACCTTAATCACCACATGAGGATCCACACTGGAGAGCAACCATTCACTTGCACTTAAGCCGCGGTCACACTGGACTTTTTTCCCAGTAGACTTCCATTCATAGGCACACAAATGCGTCAGACCAGAAACGCAAGTTCATGTGTTAAGTTGTGCAGTTCACTGCATTGCAAAGTTCAAGCTTGGTAAACTCTGACCTGCGAAACTGCATCATTTGACTGCGAGACCAATCAAAGATCAAAACAGGACCTCTCTGGACAGAAATTTAAAATATGGACCAATTGCTCACTTTTATTAATGTCTAATTGTCTTGTTTAATCATGTCCTTTTTCGCAGCGCCGTACAACAGAATTGCGCATGCTCAAACTCTAGTGTGACCGCAGCTTCTGTGGGAGATAAGTCTCAGCAACTCCTCAGACCTTAATAAACACATGAAGACACACACTGGAGAGAAACCATTCACATGCACTCAGTGTGGGAAGAGTTTCAACCAATCAGCAAACCTTAATGAACACATGAAGATCCACACTGGTGTGAAAGAGTACATGTGCTTTGAGTGTGAGAAGACTTTAATTACAGCTCCAAAATTAAAACTGCACCAGACGATTCACACTGGAGAGAAACCGTACAGATCTGATCAGTGTCTACAGAGTTTTGCTCATTCGGCGCAGTTTAAGAAACACTTGGACAAAAAGTTGCACATATGACATGAATGCAGCAAAACATTTTCTCATGTGCACAGGATGTTTCATGTCTGAATAATGTTTGAAAATGGGTTGTAAATGTGTTGCGCTCCTCGCTTTACCGTAAACACGATGATGGCGGCTGAGAGAAGAACAGTTTCATAAACATCTGGCAAACAACACCTCTGTGGCTTAAAATCTCTTTGCAAGTGATTGTACAGGTGCGGATACATCTGTACTCCACTCTCCAGTGTATTCATGTAGCTAGTGTTGTTTTGGATGATGTTCTCTGTCTGACTCCCTGAATAAGAAACAAATCACTGGGAAGACACCGCACATCAAAGAAGGTGGAACTCCAGCAGGTTAGTTTGCAGTTTACCAGGGCCTCAAGTTTAGAAAGCCCATTCAATTGTCCTGTGTTGCAGCTTTTATTAGGAAAGTTTCTTTACTTTTAGGTTGAAGATTCTTTCTAGTTTACTACACTTACTTTTTTGAGTAGAATACAAACTTGATGAATATTTTATGATTTAGGCAGTATTAAGTATTAGTTTTAGTAAAGTATTAAGTTTTACAATATTAATACACTGTGATGATCCCTAGACTCCAGATTGGAGTATGTGGTAAATCCTGATTGGATGCCTGCATTACTCATCAATGGGGATATAAAAGTTGTTGTGCTAACTAACCCAGAGCGCTGTGGCTACTCAGTTGTTTACTCGTGTCAAGACCTGCCATCTCATTGACTTTAACCCAGCGTGACCAACCCTGCTCCTGGAGATCAACCTTCGTGCTAAGTTCAGCTCCTACCCACATCAAACACACCTAAACCAATTAATTAGGACCTGAACAGCACTAGATATATACAGGCAGGTGTGTTTGATATGGGTTGCAACTGAAATCTGCAGGACGGTCGATCTCCAGAAGCAGGGTTTAACACCTCTGCTTTAACCTTATGGTTTTGTATTACTTGTATCATGTATTTAAAGTGTTGTTGTGATTATATCCTAAGTTCTTTATCTTCATTATTATCCCCAGACATTTGTTGGTTGCTTTGATTGTTTTATGAGTTACATTTTATAATAAATAATTTGCATTCAGGCTATTTTGTTGGTTCATCTCTCTTTTATGTTGTGACTTAAACAAGCGGGTCATAACAAAAATGTGTCCGGTTGTATCCGAGATCTTGTCCTTTCAGTCATGACCATAGATGAGAGTAGGAACCTAGATTGAGCGGTAAAATGA
Source organism: Danio albolineatus (assembly GCA_903798035.1). Classification (NCBI taxonomy): domain Eukaryota; kingdom Metazoa; phylum Chordata; class Actinopteri; order Cypriniformes; family Danionidae; genus Danio; species Danio albolineatus. The sequence goes on from CAIGQQ010024582.1 coordinate 13,322, forward strand.
GAACATTCCCTTTCGTCTCAGCTCCTTCACCACAACAGACAATCACATCAACTGCATTACTGCTGCCGCTGCATTCATCCAGCTTTCAATCTCACATTTCATTCCTCATGAAAACAAAAAACAAAAAACGCACGACAACGATGGACACCTTTTTCCAGTCAAGCACCATGGTTTTTGACTTGGAGGTGCTGTTGCTTTCCCTGCCATGTCACACTCAGCTGCAAACCGTCCCACTGCATGCTGAAGGTCCATGTCCTATGAAGCCAAAAAAACGTTATCTGCAAATGGCAGAGACAGTCTTAGCCCGCACCCTAAAATTCTGTAAGTATATTTTTAACACATTTACAAAATAAAATGAATAAATAGATGGATGGGTAGACATTGTAGTGGTGGAAGGGAAATAGGATGACTTGTTCAACCATAAACCAAAATGGACTGATACAAATTACAACTGGTACAAAACGCTGCAGCCCGTATTATCACCAAAATCCCCTCTTTCTGTCACATCACACCCATTCTACAACTGCTTCACTTGGTTCCCATCTTTTTCAGGATCACTATCTTGCTCCTCCATACCTCACTAGTCTTGTTCATGTTACCACACCTTCTCGAACACTCAGGTCTTCTTCTTCCATTTACCTCACTGTTCCCCCTGTTCGCCTTGTCACCATGGGGAGCAGATCCTTCAGCCGTTCTGCTCCTCAGCTTTGGAATTCACTTCCTCCTGACCTCCGTAATTTAGACTCTCTTTCACAATTTAAAACTAAACTCAAAACACATCTGTTTAAAGCAGCCACCTCTCTTTAGCTCAACTGCATTTTTTATTTGTATTGTATTCTTTTGACTTTTATATTGTGTTTTATGTGAACTGACTGTTCCTAATGTGTTGTACGGTGACCTTGAGTGTCAAGAAAGGCGCCTTTAAATAAATTGTATTATTATTATTATTATTATTATTATTATTATTATTATTATGGAGCTCTCTCATGAGGGATGGACCAGTGCGTGAGATGTCTCAGACTGAAGATGTAATAAACAAATAAATGCTTAGGAAGCCCGAACTGGCTGTTGCGATGTACTCCTGTGCAACCTAGAGTCCTTACTGTTCCAGAGAAATTAATTAACTAAATTATCAAACTGTTAAAATATTGTAAAGAAATATTTACACAGGGATACACTGAAGTAGAGAAGTAACATTAGGAAGGCAATTCATTTTGAGTATGATAGTTTGTTATTTTGAGTACCTCAGAGCAGTGGTTCTCAGTTCTACTGCTTGTGCAAAATGAGTTGACAACCGTCCCAAATTAAATTGAGCTCTTATTACTAGATCTTAGAATCACACCTGAGAAACCACAAAAGCAGAGATTTGGCTTCTCTTTAACTGCTTAAGATTAGTTTGCACCAGATCAGCAAGAGACAACATTTGTTTGTGTTTCCTTCGCCGACTGGCCTCGATGAAACACAGCGTTCCTGAAAGTTAATGGAAAGTTCTTTGCGACTCAATTGCGAGGCGGTGCAGTGTCCGAGAGCAAGGCGAGATGGGGCAGAGAGCAGCAGCGAGCATGAGCGAGCTAATGCAAAAAGCTAAGTTTTACTGTTGCTGTAGGTTTTTGAGTGATCTGGTTTGGTCCATCCCAATGGCACTGTCTTCCAATGAGCAGTTGCCATGGAGGGTGGGCCCACGCCCCGTACCATTATGCCCAGGACAAGTCTTTAACAGACTGCTTGGTAATTTCATGTGGTAAAATATCTTGTAAGTTCGTTACTATCTTACATCAAATGTTACAATGTTACTCTGCTTCCCATGCTTTCCTGTCAATTCTCTCTACTGTCCTATCCAATAAAGGTGAAAACCCTGAAAAAAAAATAAAATAAATAATAATAATAATAATA
>CAIGQQ010024592.1:4017-22989 GCA_903798035.1 Danio albolineatus
ATTTTAATTTAATTTTAATTTTAATTTTAATTTTAATTTTAATTTTAATTTTAATTTAATTTAATTTAATTTTATTTATTTATTTATTTATTTGTTTATTTATTTTATTTATTTATTTATTGCCACAGCTAGTTTATTGGAATGATAGATTCGGGAAACAGTGAAACCCAACAGTTTAGTAGTTCCCTCCAGTGCTTTTGCTGCTTCATAATGTGTCTAGATTGCAAAAGATAGCATTGATAAATGGCTTTGGAGAGCTGTCTGCGGTTATAAACACTAGCCTAGGACACAGTCTACTGTTTAAAACTAGCCTAGGCACTGAATTGATTCCAGAAACAATAACAATGCATTCCAAGATCTTTGGATCTTTGTAAGATTCTTTCCTACTTTCTTTATAATATTTATTTATTGCCACAGCAAGTTTATTGGAATGATAGATTCGCAACTTAGCTTATTGTGATTTCCAAAAATAAAATTCACCTTGCTAAACTATTGGAATGACCATAAAGGATGCCCTCCGAATGGCGTTATTCAAAATTAAACGATGAATAAACTTGGGCCATGGGTGACATGGTGGCGCAGTAGGTAGTGCTGTCGCCTCACAGCAAGAAGGTCACTGGTTCGAGTCTCGGCTGGGTCAGTTGGCATTTCTGTATGGAGTTTGCATGTTCTCCCTGTGTTGGTGTGGGTTTCCTCCGGGTGCTCCGGTTTCCCCCACAGTCCAAACACATGCGCTGTTGGTGAATTGGGTAGGTTAAATTGTCAGTAGTGTATGTATGTGAATGAGAGTGTGTGGATGTTTCCCAGAGATGGGTTGCAGCTGGAAGGGCATCGTAAAACAAATGCTGGAAAAGTTGGCAGTTCATTCCGCTGTGGCGACCTCGGATTAATAAAGGGACTAAGCCGAAAAGAAAATGAATAAATGAATGAATAAACTTGAGCCTATTGGTATTTGTGTGCCGACATGTGCAAGATTTATATATTTATAACCACCTGAGTAGGCCTGTCGCAATAATCAATATATCGACTTATCACACAACACATGGACATTATCTCAATCATTTTTGGATGCAATATATATCGCCCATACATAAGAAATAATTCTAGCAAATATTTAGCTGATTGTGCCACATCTCTATCTCTGCTGGAGGTGTCAGTCTCAGTATGGTTAAAAAACAATGTAGTATTTACTATAAATTATTTTAGTATATTTTCATGCACGTGCCTGACAACTGAAAATAGATTTTGCAGCCTCTGTTTCTTTTTTTTAACATTTATTATTATTATTTATTTATTTAGGATATGTTTTCTCACGTTCTGATTCCAACTTCTAATTATTAAATGGTTAAAATGACTATAATTCAATTAAATATTCTTAAGAATAAAATATTATTGTTTTTCTTGCATTTTGCTATCATATTGTCATTCTGGCATTATAAAATGAGTGGCATAAAATGACAATAATATCGTTTATCGCATTATATCTGGGTCCAATATATCGTACAACAAAAAATAGATATCGTGACAGGCCTACACCTGAGAGGATCTTAGGCGTCGTGAGTCACTGGCATTGTAATTTTGGGGGTCGCAGGCTGAAAAGTTTGGGAACCCCATGGCCTAGAGCGCCATCTGTTGTTATAAACTAGCCTAGAGTGCCGTCTGCCCTTAAACACTAATCTAGAGCAATTTCTCTTGTTATTGACCAGCTGTGAAGATTTGATCGTAGTTATAGGACACTACTGTTTATGATAGATTCAACTACTTTTATAACATTTAGGGAAACGCCGCTCAGTCCTATCCACCACTGAAGAACAGTGAAAGTAAAGGTTCTGGAAATATGCATATCATATCTTGTTGATAATATCTGTTACCCATATTTGAGATATTTCTAAATAGTGGCATGGTCACCCTGCACTGTAACTGAACTCTTAAAATAATCCAGTCAGATTTATTAGACGATGTTTTTATGAGCCTGTCGCTGCTTGTAGAGGTTGCATCAAAACCCTGACAGTTTAGTAGTTCCCTCCATTGCTTTAGCTGCTTCATAATGTGTCTAGATTGCAAAAGATAGCTTTGATAAATGGCTTTGGAGAGCAGCTAATAAGGGCGCCAAAATAAATAGAGGTCTCTAAGAATGTGCTGCTGGATGGAGCGGATCAGGCCTGTGTTTTGTGGATTGGAGCATGTTTGAGTCTCTGTCAGCTGTCAGCGGCGTATAATCAGAAACACACTGTCGTGAACTCGGCCAGCGGGACCAATGAGACGTGTGGTTCAAATTCCCAAAGCCTCACGGGAGTTTATGGCACACACAGGCGCAGTTCTGCATGGTTTTGTTCTGAAATGCCTGTCATGTTTGAGATTAGTTGGCTGGAGTCTGCTTTAACACTAGAAATACCAATGTGGTCGTTTTTAGGTTTTCTATTGTAGTAACTTGGTTGAAATAAAATCTGTGTAACCGTAGTTTCTTGAGTTTGCTTGAATGTGTGCATCATGCTAACACAGACATGTAATGCTTCTGAAATTTGGATGCCAATTAATTGTTTAATAAAATATCGATCTATTTTGTGGTCCATTAGACACGGTATTTATCATGAAAACAATTTGAGGGATGTTTTTAAAAAGGTATCAACAGGAAGAATTTTAAGTTATTGATCAAAAATTGAATTAAGATATATTTTAATGTACATTTTTTATTTTTATTTTATATATTTCTATTAATATATTTGTTTGTGTATCATCTATTATTGAAATATGTAGTTGTTATCATGTAATGTTTTTATGTATATTGATCCTGTCATGAAATAGCCATAAGTTGCTGATGTGACAGTAAATAAATAAATAAAATGGCCATACATAAATCTGGCATATACATATAAACTTATAGTTCATATATTTAAAAATAGGTGTTACGGTGGCGCAGTGGGTAGCACAATTGCCTTACAGCAAGAAGGTCGCTGGTTGGAGTTTCAGCTGGGTCAGTTGGCATTTCTGTGGAGTTTGCATGTTCTCCCCGTGTTGGTGTGGGTTTCCTCCGGGTGCTCCGGTTTCCCCCACAGTCCAAACACATGTGCAGTAGGGGAATTGGGTAGGCTAAATTGTCCGTAGTGTATGTGTGTGAATAAATGTGGATGTTTCTCAGTGATGGGCTGCAGTTGGAAGGGCATCCGCTGCGTAAAACTTATGCTGGATGAGTTGGCGGTTCATTCCGCTGTGGCGACCCCAGATTAAAAAAGGGACTAAGCCGAAAAGAAAATGAATGAATGAATGAAAGAATGTTAAAAAATTTAAGTGCATTTTTGTCATTCTAATAGTGTAAAATGAATATGTAAACTTAAAATGTTTGCAATATTTTGAAATAATATTTGCATACATACAAATATATTATGTAATCGTTTTACATATTTTTGCATATGTGAAATCCAAAACTGTACGTTTACGTTAAATAGGTGATTTGCAAATATTGCCAAATATCAGATAACTGTATTGCCGACTTAGTCAAGCTTTTTGTGAACTTAGTTAAAGAATTAAAGATATGTTACAAATGATTTTACAATTTAATAATTTAGTATTTTGTTTGTAACTTTAAATAATTTGATTTAATTATTATTATAAATCACACATAATAAAAATGTAGAATTTATTATTCAAAATTATATAAATATATTATATTATAATTAATATATTATTAAAAAGAATATATTATTTCCCATTGATGGGTTCAATTCCCCTATAGCGCATGTGTTTGGACTGTGGGGGAAACCGGAGCACGCGGAGGAAACCCACACCAACACAGGGAGAACATGCAAACTCCACACAAAAACACCAACTGACCCAGCCGAGACTAGAACCAGCGACCTTCTTGCTGTGAGGTGATTTTGCTACCCACTGCGCCACACTGACACCCAAAATGTTATTTATATAATGCAATATTAATAATATTTTATATGTTATAAATAATATTTTAATAGTTATAATATCATTATTATTATAATTATATAATTAATATGATAATAATATATTATTGTGATTAATTTACTCAATTGTGTTTGTATGTTTAAATAATATAAATATAAATATACTATAAAGGATGTATAATTTATTTATTAATATATTAACAATATCATAGTATTGTATTTATATATTGTAATATATTATTATTTTATTTATTTTTTAAGTTTTTTTTTCTTTTTAATTGAAATAGGACAGTGGAGATTACAGACAGGAAAGTATTGGTAGCAGAGAGAGGGGAAGGGTCGGCAAAGGACCTCGAGTCTGGAATCGAACTCTGGTCGCTGTGAGCACCATGGTGCTATATGTTGGTGCGCTTAACCACTAGGCTGTTGGCGCCAACTATTGTAATGTTTGGTACTATCTGTAACGAAACCCAGTGCCATTAGGGCACCGGTACCTATGTAACCGGTATGAACTGGACCAAATCAGCATATGAATTTCGGTGCCTAATTTCGGTGCCACCGGTGCTGCGACAAGGACATAAGAAACATCAAGGGGTATATCAAGGGCACACATAGGTATGCGTTGTGTCACACCATCTCTAAACATTTCATTCTATACAGCTTTGAGGGTTATGGACACCATCTGTAATGTTTGTTTGTTCTTGTTGCTTAGGAGACACACGCAAGTAGACATCGCATGCAGTGCAGCGCATCCCCTAAGCGACTCCCTTCAGAGTCATCAACACGCATGTTCTCATTCATCAGATTTGCTTGAACTAAGCGTTCTAAACTTATGACTGTATTCTACTAGCAAGTATTCTGACACAGCAGCGGGAAGCAGATGCTTTACAAAAGTTGCGCGTGAGGGGGGGAAACACGGCGAACTTGATGAAACATTTGAGGGCTCATAAAATCAATTTAAAGGCAAAGCAATGCATTATTTGGCACTTTCACTGAGTACGTTTACATGGACACCAATACTCTGATTTTAATATTATTAAGACAATAGTCTTGATAAAGGCCCAATTCTATTTTTGTACCCCTACCCCTTCCCCTTGGCCCTTACACCCAAGGGTTAAGGGGAAGGGCTTCAAAACTTCCCCCTAAGAATTGGGCCAGCACTTCAACACCTGCACACGTCATCATATGTCATCGCGATCTCTTGCTTCATATGAGATCAGACGATCACGACTGCTGGAGTTACTCCAGTTGTGTTATTGTTTGGTGTTTATCTTCAGGAAATCACTGAAGGCGTATATTATGTTATCATAACCATCTAATGTGGCGATAAGATCGTAACTGTACTGTGTGTTTACACAGTGGCCATATTTATCTGTGTAAACACACCAAAACAACAATAACATTATAGCAGACACTGTAAAAGCTCATTCCCAGACACTAGACATTACTGACAGGGTATTCCAGTGTCATCGAGTGTCAGAATGTTGTGGGACGGCTGTACAGGAGTTATGATTATGGATTATAGATCGCAAAATTTAGTGTTTTGTTTTGCGTTTTTTTTTTAAAAGCATGACGGTAAAAAAGGAACGCGGTTATGAATATATTAAAACATGTGTTTGTTTGTCATAAAAATTCATGATAGTGACAAAAAATACTAATTTGTGGATCTCCTTTCTTCCGGGTCCAGCTATCTGCCGTTGTGGCAGGTGCATTCTGGGAAATGTTCTTACCCCTGCGTTTTAAGTGTGGTCCTAAAAAATCTTCGTTTGAAGGGGTGTATACCCCTCGCCCTTAGCCCTACGCCTTCAAGCTAAAGAGAATTGGGACACCACTAGCCCTTGACGTGAACGCGCAAAACGAGGGGTAGGGGTACGGGGAAGGGCTAAGGAGGAGAATTGGGATTGGGCCTAAGAGTCTATCATGTAAACAGAAATTTTTGATTACCTTAAAGGACCACAGCCACCCGCCACATTCAAAAAGCAACTCATGTAAACACCTTCATCATATTACTGTCTTACTCAGATTAAGGCAGATCATTAGATAACTGATGTCCATGTAAATGTAGTCACAAGCCCCAACCCTAGAGAAAAGCTGTTCCCTGATGTTGATGACAGCCTTTCCACAGGTTAGCAGTAAGCTAATGTAATGTTATTTGCATAATGCAAGTCTTGCGTTCATGCTAACAAACAAATTATCAAAGGAAATACATTAATGCAATTCAATTTAAATAAATACAATATGAATTGATGTTTGCTTTAAACCCATTATATTGTTCAATTAAAATGATTAAAGACATTTTTGTCAAATAAAAGATTTTTCTAGAGTCGTCCACCATCATTTTGTGGCTCAAAAGTATCGGTTCAGGCACCTGTATGATTTTAACAGTATCCATTTAGCACCGGTAACTATCGGAATAACCCCAAACGAAACCCAACCCTATTTAACAATCACAACAAACTGGCCTAACACACAGAATGGTATACATGTACACAACGTATATCTTAGCTTTTCTTTAGTGTGTTCTCCATCACCAAATGATTATTAATCAGTGATATGAATTGTATGTGTGTGTTTTCAGCAGCACTGGTTTTCCTCATGTGCTTGACTGTAATGTGTGTGCTGTGATTTACAGACATTCAGCTCAGATGTTTGGTTTAGGGGGTTTCAGTTTTAATTGAGATAGGACAGTTAAGGTTACAGACTGGAAAGTATTGGGAGCAGAGAGAGGGGAAGGGTCGGCAAAGGAGCTGAGAATCAAACTCGGGTTGCCGCAGGCACTATTGTGCTATATGTTGGCACGCTTAACCACTACGCTGTTGGCGCCAACTATTGTAATGCATTATTAAATATTTTAATAATTATAACAAACTGGCTTAACACACAGAATGGTGTGCATGTAACATATATCTTAGCTTGATGTGAAAATCAAGATAGTTTTTCTTAAGTGTGTTCTCCATCACCAAATGATTATTAATCAGTGATATGAATTGTGTGTGAGTGTGTTTTCAGCAGCACTGGTGTGTTTTCCTCATGTGCTTGACTGTAATGTGTGTGCTGTGATTTACAGACATTCAGCTCAGATGTTTGGTGGGATTTCAGGGTTGTGGTGAATGTGGCTTCAGTCTATTGTTATAAAACATCTCCGATGGTTTTTATGCCTTCCTGGAAGCGTGAGCTCGTGTCCCTTTGTCTTGAGTTATGTAAAATGTTTTGTAGAATAAAATTATCTTTATATGTGTGTGTGTGTGTGTGTGTGTGAAACGACTGCACACTGATTGTGAAATGTGATGGAGATCTTAAATGGAACTGATGCGTGAATTGTTATCCTGGTTTTGATGGGGTCTGGAAGAAGCTGGATGATGTTTTTGGTCTCATTTTGACATTGAACTTTACTAGAGAACGGAATTGTGTTGATCTTTCTGCTCTTTTACAGATCAAGAAAGCGTACAGACAGAGAGCCTTGTCCTGCCATCCAGATAAAAACCCAGATAATCCAAAGGCTGGTGAGTACTTTAGTTTAGTTACTAATACACAAACAGACTGCAGGAACATTTGACTATAAAACAGGGCAAAATCTTTGTATTGAAATATTTTTGTAGCATTTTTTCTATATTTTCTATATTTAAAGTAATTTTAAACTACTATTTAGTGTTTATTATAATTAAACGATAAAATATATCATTTAATTCCATATATTTTTTACAATTTTCAACACATTTATATTTATTGTAGGCCTAAGTTTAAAATTGTTTAGCTCTTTGGAGCACAATATTTGTCTGAATTTTTTTCAGTTTACATGTTAGATTTTCTAGTCGCTCCACTGAATCAGCTGTCACGCGCTTAACAGAAAGGGCTGCGATTGGCTGTAACAATCTGGTGCTGTTCACTGATAAATGACACTGACAAAGAGATAAGGCGATCACAGCTGATCCTTGATGGACGCGGTGGTGAAAGCTTGCTCTGCAGACACACTTGTGTCTGGGTCCACAAGTATCACTATCACAGCCGAGAGGAGAGGAAACGTCACACCAGCAGGTTAAAGGGGCCACAATGAGAGAGAGAGAAAGAGACAGAGAGACAGAGAGACAGAGAATTATTCAGTGCCAAATAGGCATGGGACAATAACCGTTTTCAAGGTATACCGCGGTATGGAAAAGTCAAGGTTTTCATACCGCCAAAGTTTTCTGCTATACCGCTCCTAAGGTATGCGTAAGACTTTTTATTTATTTATTTATTTAGTTTTTTAGGTGTAAATTGTAAAGACATCTGTGTTTTTGAAACAAATGAAGACAGCAGAAGTCAATGATTCACTTGAATTATTTAGCCTGACATGTTTACTGCTCCAAAATACTTTAAATGTTTCTCAAAATAAAATATATTGTGTTCAAAGAGGGAAAATTTTTAGTTTTTTAGCCAGACATTTAAAAAGGATATATTTTAGAGCAGTAATCCCAATACCGTCATACTGTGAAACCGATATTTTAATCAAAGGTTATCATACCGTCAGAATCTTATATCGGCCCATGCCTAGTGTCTAATAAAACACTTATGGTTTTTTACTAAGCAGAAAGTCGAACTGTTTTCCTGATGGCGTTTGACGATAGCCAAATTAGCGAAATGAATGACCAAAGTATGTGACCAAGTACATACTTCATTTATGACCAAGTACATACTTCATTTTACCGGCTAAATAAATGCATCATCCGGGTAATTACAGCGCACTTATTATTATTAGAGTGTTCAGTGTGAACGCACTGCTTACACTATTTATACTACAAAACGGTGCAGAAAAGTGCATAAGTGTGCGATTTGGGACGCACCTTATGATTGCAATGGCTGTTTCTCAATTCCAAGAACGTAGAGAACAGACTTGCCTTCTCATGGGGATCGGTCTTGCCAGGTCACATCGCAAGAAAGAACTCGGCAGACCGTGAGAACAGAGAACGCCTCCTCTGAGGAATGAGATGCTGCGTTCTTCCTGATGATCACATGACCCTCACGCATCTTTAACCGAAGATTATTTAAACATTACAGCATCTGTACAATGATTTATTGTTTTCCCCTTTTCACAATATATACTCTGCATAAAGACTTTACAAATATATGTTACACAATACAAAAAAAAAACTGATTTTACGAATTTCAACAAATAAACACCCTGTTTTTATGCCTGCCTTAAGATTTCTATGTTAATGTTTACTTTCATCGTCTCATTTAGGGAAACTCCTAAGATAAATAAGTATATCTCTGAACTTTAATAATAAATCTATATAAAATGATGCGCTTTCTAACTCCAGTCGCAATGACTTCTGGGACTTCCAGAGTGATTTTGGTGCTCAAGTCTGCATCGGTGCGTCCTCGATACCAAGAACACATCTGGAAACTTTCATGCATCTTCCGTTCTTGCGGCCTTGAGTATTGGAACTGAACTTTGGCAGATAATGATGACGTTACACGAGAACACGAGGACGCAAGACCGCTGAAGAACGCATATTGAGAAACAGCCAATGTCCACTACTTAATGGACATCTTCTTCATTCAATTCATCTTTATTTGTATAGCGCTTTTACAATGTAGATTGTGTCAAAGCAGCTTCACATGCATTATAAAAAATGTAAACAGTGTCAGTCCAGTTTTCAGTGTTGGAGTTCAGTTCAGTTCAGTTCAGTGTGGTTTGATATTCACTGCTGAAAGTCCAAACACTGAATCCATCGATGCGCAGCTCTACAGGTCCTGAACCATGCAAGCCAGTGGCGACAGCGGAGGAACAAACTTCACCAATTGGCGAAAGTGAAGAATTAAAAAACCTGGAGAGAAACCAGGCTCAGTTTGGGCACGACCGTTTCTCCTATGGCCAGACGTCCTGTGCAGAGCTGCAGTCTAGGCGCCGGAGGCTGGAGAACGCTGGACGTCCATCGTGGAGAACCGCAGGTGGGGGTGGTCACCGGCTGGTGAACAGGCTGGCCCTTCAGGAACAATGCGAGGACTCGTCTGTCACTGAGGTCATACAGGAATCGGTCTCATATTCTCCACTCCTCCATGACCACCACAGCAGCTGCTCAGGATACGGCCTGGTCCAGGATTATGGAAACCTAGGGAATAATAAAAAAACAGACTAAAATAAGCGCAGATGCCATTCAAATTATAAAGTCTTTTGGGAAGTGTTCCCGGCTCCTTCTTGTATTTGTTATGACAGTTGGCATCCAGTGTTTTGGTACATTATTGCCACCTACAGCTCTGGAGTGTGTGAATCAGAGAGTAGACTTTCAGACTACGACAATAGACGTCTTGAGCGGTTTAAACACATGCAGTATATCACATTGCGCATGTGCACTTCAATGTGCATTACATACTGCATGCTTAACATCACCGCACTACAGGCTGCAGCCAGGACTCTTTGGATTTTTGAGGACACGTTCTCTTCAGCGTTCATGCACAAAGCCGCTTTAGATCAGATACGGTGGTTAAATTTATGGGTCAAACCAGTAAAAATAAAGCAATAATCAAGCTGAGGTTTTAGAGAGCACGCTGAAGAGCGCAGACTGTAGACGGCAGTGCTTGACATGCCAGCATCAGAGCTCCAGACTCCAGCATGTGTCTCCTTTTAGACCCCCCGTCACTCCGTCTGCCCAGAACATCTGCATAATCCATGCTGGAGGAAGAAAAAAAACCTCAGCGAGCACCTTTGGATGAGCATGGCGTGTTTGGAGGGGCATTTTTCACTGCGGTCTCTGGAGGCCTTCAACAGTTCATGATTAAGGCAGAAGTGGGCTTTGCTTTCTCTGAAATCATAGAATATGCAGGGCTGTGAGCAGTGGAGACATCTCAAAACCTTCACACACACTGACAGAGAAATATGTATAAACTATATTCACTATTCATTGCTAATTTCGCAAACAGTTTTAGAAGTAAACGTAAGATTTCTAATCCGTTCCTCCAGGACTTTTCTAGTCCAATAGTTCTTGAGATATACGAAGAGTTCAGATGCAAAACCCTCTAAATCCATAACACCTCTTTTTTTGTGAATGAGTATTTTCTGTCAGGCTAATCTGATTAGGTTCAGCAGTTTCATTCATTCATTCATTCATCTTCTTTTCGGCTTAGTCCTTTTGTTAATCTGGGGTCGCCACAGCGGAATGAACCGCCAACTTATCCAGCATTTGTTTTACGCAGCGGATGTCCTTCCAGCCGCAACCCATCTCTGGGAAACATCCACACATTCTCATTCACACACATACACTACGGACAATTTAGCTTAACCAATTCACCTGTACAGCATATCTTTGGACTGTGGGGGAAACCGGAGCACCCGGAGGAAACCATGTTCTCAATGAACCCAAAAAACTCATTAATTTCAAAGCTGAATATTTTTGGAAGTAGTTTTTAGTTTGTTTTTAGTTTGTCTTCCAGAAACTGGCAGTAGGACTGGGAGTTGAGCTTGACTCCATCCTCAACCCGAAAAGGCCCCACAAGCTCATCTTTGATGATACCAGCCCAAACCAGTACTCCACCTCCACCTTGCTGGCGTCTGAGTCGGATGGAGCTCTCTGCCCTTTACCGATCCAGCCACGGGCCCATCCATCTGGCCCATCAAGACTCACTCTCATTTCATCAGTCCATAAAACCTCAGAGAAATCAGTCTTGAGATATTTCTTGGCCCAGTCTTGACGTTTCAGCTTGTGTGTGTTGTTCAGTGGTGGTGGTTTTTCAGCCTTTCTTACCTTGGCCGTGTCTCTGAGTATTGCACACCTTGTGCTTTTGGGCACTCCAGTGATGTTGCAGCTCTGAAATATGGCAAAACTGGTGGCGTGTGGCATCTTGGCAGCTGCACGCTTGACTTTTCTCACTTCATGGGCAGTTATTTTGCGCCTTGGTTTTTCCACACGCTTCTTGCGACCCTGTTGACTATTTTGAATGAAACGCTTGATTGTTTGATGATCACGCTTCAGAAGCTTGGCAGTGTTAAGAGTGCTGCATCCCTCTGCAGGATATCTCACTATTTTTGACTTTTGGGAGCCGGTCAAGTCCTTCTTTTGACCCATTTTGCCAAAGGAAAGGAAGTTGCTTAATAATTCTGCACACCTGATATAGGGTGTTGATGTCATTACACCACACCCCTTCTCATTACAGAGATGCACATCACCTAATATGCTTCATTGCTAGTAGGCTTTCCAGCCTATACAGCTTGGAGTAAGACAACATGCATAAAGAGGATGATGTGCTCAAAATACTAATAATTCTGCACTCTCTGTATATTTTTAAAGATATAATTGTTTACACATTTTAAACAATGTACTTTTTTATATTACATTTTACTCTTACAGTGTTTCTAATATCACTTATAAATATCCTATGACTTATTTTTGTGTTTATTTAAATGATGTTTCATATTTTCTATGATCTAATCTTATAGTCATGCATGTGTTTCAACAGGACAAATCTGTTCCTGCTTTACCGCAGTAAAATATGCACAATATATCCGTACATATGCAGTCATAAATCCATCCCTCATCCGCACAGGATCTTCACAAAACGCAGATCATGCAAACATCTTATAAATAACACCACATCCGCTCATGAAGCACATGCATTCGTTTTACACCGGCTCTACTAAACATCCCTCCACATTACTGCAGTCTTATTCATCTCCATCATTACAGGACCGCTCGCTCTCCTTTTCTCCCTGCGAGCGAAGATATATTGGGAGTCTTTAAGAACAATTGTTATTTCTCTTGTGTACGGTTGTGTTTCGGATGTGGTTTCTTGAGCTGAAGGGCATGATGGCAAAACAAAACGTGCTTCCATAGAGAGCATTGTTAGACAAACCGCATGTGTGTGTCTGCCGGCGGGTCAGTCTGCAGCAGGACAATCACTATTATTTATTTACCATAAAACACATGTAGGCAATCATAACCAGTGCTGCAATACTTTTAAAAGTAATGCATTACAATAATGCGTTACATTCGTAATCCTTACATGCTGTTGGGGAGGTTTTCATCCACTTTGAGTCCTAAGGCCACAACTTTCTCTGTTTCAGAAAATGGAATGATTTTTTTATATATATATATATTTTGGGAAAATGCTTTGAAAATTTGCGAAACTAGCGGCTTAACAGCAAGATAGTCACTGGTTCGAGTCCCAGCTCGGTCAGTTGGTGTTTCTATGATTAGTTTGCATGTTCTCCCCATGTTGGTGTGGGTTTGCGCTATAGGGGAATTGATGAACTAAATTGGCCGTAGTGTATAAGAAAATTAGGTTGGTATTGTTATCTTGTTTCTTTCGAGTGCAAAAAAAAAATGCTGATTCATTCGAACATTTAGAACCGAAACTTATGCAACTGATGTTGTTTAATTTTATTTATAATAATTATAAATATGCAATGTAATCGTAAGCTTGCCAAACAGTTTTATAGAATTTGATGCTTCCCCATTCAGACAGAATGCCCGGGCATACTGCCCGAGAGGTGTTTCAAAGCTGGCCGCCGAGTGAAAGGACTTGCCTTAAAGGGACTTTGGCATAACAGTGCATTTTGCAGACAGAATTGTTTTAAAAAACTAAAGCAGGGAAAACCCTGTTTATAAAAATACCTGTGAACGTGTGGACACAGCCTTAGCCTTTCCCAACTTCACTTTTTTGTCACTTTCAGAAGCATAACGCTGATCAGCGTTCTGATCAATGTCTGATGCGGAAAAGCTCATTCATGCTTTCATGACGTCTCCATTAGATTATTGTAATGCATTACTAGGCGGCTACCCTGTTGGCCTAATTAACATCTTCAGCTAGTTCAAGATGCAGCTGCTAGAATGCTTTCTAGAACAAAGAAATATGATCATATTACTCCAGTTCTGTCATCACTGCATTGGCTCCCTATTAAATATTGTATCAATTTTAAAATTTTACAGACTACCTACAAAGCCCTGAACGGCTTGGCTCCCCAGTATCTGAGGGAACTCCTGGTGTATTGTAGCCCATCACAAACAATTAATTCTGGACAATTGGTTATTTCCAGAATATCAGCAACAACTGTCGATCAACTGTGATCAGCATCAACTGTGGTAGATCTTTCTCATATCTGCACCTAAACTCTGGAACAGCCTTCCTAGCACAGTTCGGGAAGCAGACACACTCTGTCAGAGTAAACTAGAGTAAAGACACATCTCTCTGCATTAGCATACACATAAAACACGGATGCTTTGGAATCCAAATCCTCCAAAGGATTGTTAGTCTGCATTATTTAGGGCAACCGGAGCCGGGAACACTTCCCAAAAGACATTATCATTTGATCGACATCTGCGCTTATGTTAGTCTGTTTTTTATTATTCCCGAGGTTTCCATAATCCTGGACCAGGCCGTATCCTGAGCAGCTGCTGTGGTGGTCATGGAGGAGTGGAGAGCATCAGACCGATACCTGTAAGACCCCAGTGACAGACGAGTCCTCGCATTGATCCTGAAGGGCCAGCCTGTACACCAGCCGGTGACCCCACCTGCGGTTTCTCAGTGATGGACGTCCAGCGTTCTCCAGCCTCCGGCGCCTAGACTGCAGCTCTGCACAAGACGTCTGGCCATAGGAGAAATGGTCGTGCCCAACTGAGCCTGGTTTCTCTCCAGGTTTTTTAATTCTTCACTTTGACCAATTGGTGAAGTTTGTTCCTCCGCTGTCGCCACTGGCTTGCACAATTTTTTATAATGCATGTGAAGCTGGTTTGACCCAATCTACATTGTAAAAGAGCTAGAGAAATAAAGATGAATTGAATTGAATTGAATTGAATTGAATTGAATTGAATTGAATTAAATCAGAGCTTACAGAACTCAAGGAATAAAGCGCATCTTCACTGTGAGGGTCTGGTTGAGTTGGCGTGCGCTGGTGAGGCGTGCATTATGAGGAGGTCAAGAGTGAAATGAGCCGAGGTCAAAGGTCAATCTATAACACTCCTCTCAAAGTGCCAGAACTTTCATCAAACTGCCACAAACACTGTGATTTATTAGCTGCAGGTGTCTGGTGTCGTCCTGTCCAGAGTCCAGGATTGGATTACACACACACGCACGCACACAGACAGACAGATAATCGCCTGCTTCATCTTCTTCACGACTGATGAAGAGACTGTGAGCAGTAACAAATGATGTTCTTCTCAAACTAAACCTTCACATTTGTGCTTTTATCAGATAATTTTATCTAAAGTCACTTATATTATCGCTCGCTGGTGGTTTTATTTTGTGCATTCACTGCATTGAAAGTATTTCCAGCAGAAGTAAACACAGTAAAAATATTAAGAATATAAATAATAATAAATATATAAATAAAAAAATAATATAAATTAATATAAATTAAATAAGTAAACTAAATAAATAAAAAGAATGTAACATAAATAAAATTAAATGAGTAAAACAAATAAAGAATAATACATTTACATAAAAATAATAAAACTATTACATAAAAAGTAATAATAATTAATTAAAAATAATAATAATAATAATAAGTAAATAAATAAGTTTTAAAAAAAACACATGAACAGGCAAGAAAATTTTGGCTTTAGTAATGATTTTTGCATTATGATCTCACAATCGTGAGAAAGACACATCATAAATATGAAATAAAAATGCCAAACAAAAAACATTTTCATTCATTCATTTTCTTGTCAGCTTAGTCCCTTTATTCGGGGTCGGCACCGCGGAATGAACTACGGACCACTACGGACAATTTAGCCTAACCTATTCACCTTTACCCAGTATGTTTGGACTGTGGGGGAAACCGGAGCACCTGGAGGAAACCCACGCAACCACGGGGAGAACATGCAAACTCCACACAGAAATGTCAACTGACCCAGCCGAGGCTCGAACCAGTGACCTTCTTGCTGTAAGGCGAACATGCTACTCACTACGCCACCATGGCCCCAAAACAATGATTCATTTTATTTATTTCTATATGGTGCTATAATGGCTGATTTATACTTTCGCCTGGCGCCACATCGCAGACCTCTGCTGACTGCACGTGCACCTCAGCTTTTATACTTGACATTGACAAAGTACATTTACTAAAAAATACTGTAAAAAATACATTTACTAAAAAATTTTTTTAAATTATTATTATTATTATTATTATTATTATTTAGCCCACCCCACAATTCACACATTAATGTCTGGCTAATTTCTGTCCTCTTTTTATGCTAAAAAGGCAATAATGGTCCAACATTTCTCTCCAGTATCACCAATAAAGCCTAGAAACAGGGCATCAGTATGTTGTAAACTGATTGGTTCAAATATTCCTTTCCTGTTATCAAAGAAATAATTTTGTTACTTCATTTTAGTTTGTAACTATTCAATTGTTTTTAAGTAAAAATTGTAATATATACATCAGTGTAAAACCTATGAATGGTGGAAAGACATATTCTGTAATATTAAAACCACCCGGGTCTCCACTTTTGCCATGACCTCTCTTTTTGGTTTCGACAAACTTATCCCTCAGGTTTTTCCAAACAAAAACTTTCCTCCTTTCCCACGACGGTTGCAATTTCTAGCCAAGAAAGATTGGTCATCTGGTTATCCCTATGATCATTAATGAAATGATTATAAAGGTGTCTGCACAGATGTGCCTGTTTCAGACTAAATCTGTTCAAAGTGCAAACACCTCAATGACGTCACATTTACCATGCACACTCATGCGAACTAGCGGACGCATCGAGTATAAACCAGACTTAAGGGTATAATGTCAGAATTTTTAGATACCAACAAAAAAAGACAAGAATTGGCAAAATTCTGAAGTAATCTTCAGAGTCTGAAGCCATCAGCAAAAACTCTAAAATATCATATTATTAACAACATTGTCAACTAAACAGTTCTAAGTTCACTCCACTCAGAAGTGTGTCTGCTCCTCATCGTTGTGTTACGTCAGATAAACAGCCGTCCGTGACAGACTCAGATGAAGCTCAGGTCATTAGTAAGCCCACACGGAGTCTGTGCGCGCGAAATCTGCAGATCTCCACATTTTTTTTTTGCCCATCATTGACTATTTATTTACTTGTGTAAATTTATATTTATTCAGTTTTCAAATTAATTTCAGTAATAATATTGACTAATATAAAATTGTTCATTTGATTTATTCACAATACAGTTTGTGAAGTCATATTTTCTGTCTTTTAGTAGATATATTATATGAGAGACTTGCTTTGTTTACCAAATAAGTGGATTTAGATGGATTTGCATTGTAAACATTAAACAAAAGTTTAAAAAGCTTTTATTTTTTTATGTCATATATTACGTTTTTAGTTACGATACTCCCAAAATAATTCCGCATAAATCAGCAGATCCTTTACAAAATTCTCCGCATAAATTGCAAGAAATGTCTGCAGATTCTGTCTGGCCCTCATTGGTCAAAAACCATCAAGTAAGTTTATTTGATATATTTGTGGTGGAGTTTATTCAAGCCTTTCTGAAATGATGAGTCACACACAAATGACGTTTGCACTACACACAAACACACACACTCATATGCGTGTTTACTGACACCATGAGCCCGTGGCGATTATAGCGATTTTACTGTCTTTATTACAAACATGCTGTTTTAAAAACGTTTAATCCAATAATTTATAAAGTTAATTCGTGAGGTGCAGCTGATCACAGAGAGCTGAACAGATATTTTAATCCCAGTTTATTTGCAAAAAAATTGTTCTGTGGACCTGTGTATACATGATATTGTTGAGACGTGGCACCTGTCAATCAACTTGGTGGGTAGGAAAAAAGCACTCCTATGTCACGTTGCGGTGGGCCTCAAAATCACTGGGATTTGGGTCCTATTTTAGCGTCAGGAAATTTGAAAAAGAGACTTATTGTGTTTCTATCACTCCAATATGACTGTGGACACACTATACCCACACATAGTTCTGTCCAAACAGCTTACAAAAGATGATTTACTATATACAGTGTTGCAATAAAGTATATTTTCCAAAAGAAGCCATTGTTGCTGCACCAAAGCAAAAAAAAAAAGTGATTAAAAATGTGTAAAGACAAATATATGCTTACAGCCTCTGTTTGTAGAACTTTAATATTGACAGAAACCCTTTGCACAAGTACACAAACACAGATGTGAATGCCTGGTATGTGTGTGTGGTCCCATTACATGTTCTTAAGCACTGCTCAGTGTTGCTTAGGTAGCTGCTATAAAGATGTCAGCAGGTTAACTGATTTTAACTAAGTCGCTCAGCAAGTCTGTCTTCAAACTGCTGCTTCATCAAAACAGTAGGGCAACTATAGTGCCTCCAGTGGCTACACTGAGAATACAAGACACGTCTTACTTAATGGATGCGAGACATATTATTTCTTAAGTTTTTTTTTTCACTCTGAGGTCTTCAAATAAATAGATGATGTTTGTGTAGAACATTGAAGAAAATTGAGCTGAATCTGCAGTCCTTGATGATTTGTGTAGTGGTGATTTGTGAATGTTGATTGGCTTTTTTAAATTAAAAATAAACACATACAAATGAGTCCAAATCAATAGGTACAGCTCCTGATGACACACTGAGCTCTTATGAAGCAAAATGATCGGTCAGTGTAAGAGACTGAACATTATTTATATTTATACCATAGTAGGTGCAGAATCACCACAACAGATCAACAACTATAGTTCTGTTACCATAGCAACTGTAGAATCACCACAACATATCAACAACTGTAGTTCTGTTACCATAGCAACGGTAGAATCATTACAACAGATCAACAGCTGTAGTTCTGTGTTACCATAGAAACTGTAGAATCACTACAACAGATCAACGACTATAGTTCTGTTACCACAGCAACTGTAGAATCAATACAACTGATCAACAACTATAGTTCTGTTACCATAGCAACTGTAGAATCACAACAGATCAACAACCGTAGTTCTGTTACCATAGCAACTGTAGAATCACAACAGATCAACAACCATAGTTCTGTTACCATAGCAACTGAAGAATCACTACAACAGATTATCAACTATAGTTCTGTTACCATAGCAACTGTAGAATCACCACAACAGATTTACAACTATAGTTCTGTGTTACCATAGCAACTGTAGAATCACTACAAC
>CAIGQQ010024594.1:0-14105 GCA_903798035.1 Danio albolineatus
TTCATAGTCTGATAAATATATATATATATATATATATATATTTATATGTTAATGGATGCATTGCCATGTTTCGTTTGACTCCCCTTCCTGCCAGTGCATAAAAAGAAAATGACAGAAAAAAAGAAAGAGTAAAGCATGGAACAAAAACGTTGTTGTTGGGTTCAATCCAACATCTGTCCCTGTTATACTAACCCCTCCCTCCCCCCACCCTTCTATAATTCAGGCCCTGAACTTACACCATAAACTGTACATTCAGTGGCTTAACATCATGGATAGACATGCTTTCTTGGCCCCTGAAAGCAAAAGAAATGTCTGATTCATTGTAATTTACCACCAGTTGTTTGTGTCTTAATTGTTTCAAAAATCCCTATATTTTGTTAAAAGGGCCATTGATTATACTCAAGTAAAGGCTTGTGTAAAATACAGTTTATAAACCATAGGGTGGGCTAGAAAACTACTCAGTAATATCAGCCAAATCTTCCAAAGAAAATGTAACTATCTTTCATATTAGCAGATAATGGCTAATTCGTCTAAATTCATAAAATTTCATTCAATCAATGTGCCCATGAGGTTGTGTTGGTAATACCCTAGCAGCTACTGAGAACACTAGCAACATCAAAGCAATCATTCTGCCCAGAAACACTTTAAGAACCACATGTTAGAAAATATAAGCGCTTACTTGGATTAAAGTTGGGTACCAAAAACTGGTGCAAATATGGCACTGGTACCTATGTAACCAAATCAGCATATGAATTTCGGTGCCACTGCTACTGCGACAAAGACGTAAAAGGCATCACGGGGTGCATAAAGGCACACATAGGTACGCGTTGTGTCACACTATTCATTAACATTTACTAAACATTTAATTGTAAACAACTTTGAGGGATATGGACACCGTCATCCAGACGGTGGGCGTGTAAGGGGGAAAACACGTCGAACTTAATGAAACATTTGAGGGCACATGAAATCAACTTAAAGGAATGCACTGTCTTTGACAGCTCGCAACATCATCTGGCACTTTCAGTGACTACGTTTACCTGGACATCAGTAATCTGAATAAGACAATAATATGATTTAGGTGTTTATATGAGTTGCTTTTTAAATGTTCCTTTCATTTTCCCATTTTACATGTTATAGCACACAGATCGATTAACTCTGTTGCGTCACCACGCAATCTTCGTTTTGTGTGTCAAAGAAATGGAAAAAAAAAAAACCTGCACATTTCATTATGCTTGTTTCTGAGGTCCTTTAACAGCCATGTGTGCTTAGACCATCCTGTCGCCAAATGTGGCAAAGTCCTACAGTATATTACGGTAATAATTTGATTAAGGTGTTTGCATGTCTGTACTTCAATAATGCGAGTCAAATAGGAATAATCCACATGTCCTAATTAACTTTCTGTTTAGTTCAATTATGACTTTAGTTGGATTAAGGTTATCTAAAAATCACTGTTCACATGGTAGACTCTAAATCTGAATATTGTATTAATCATATTAAAATCGGAAAAAGTAAATGGTGTGCATGTTAATGTGCTCAGTGACGACTCAATCCCAACCCTAGAATAAAGGGGTTCACTGATTTTGATGACAGCCTCACCAAAAGTTCGTAGTAAGCAAATGTAATTTTAATTGTATAATGCAAATCTTGCATTCATGCTAACAAACAATTGATCAAAAGAAATATAATGCAATTCAAATTAAATTAATGCATACTTTAAACTTTAATTACATTGTTCAATTAAATTACATTTTTTGTCATTTAAACATTTTTCTAGAGTTATCCACCATAATGTTGTGGCTCAAAAGTATCTTAAGTAAAAGTTCTGGCACCAGTACCATTATAAAAGTATCGATTTAGCACCGGTATTGAAAGAACCTCAAATGATACCAACCCTAACTAGGGTGTTTAGAGAAGAGGTCATAGACTGTGTAAAAAATATTAATTTGAAAACCGCTAATCAGAGTTATACGGAAGCGCTTAACAGAAATAGCACATTTCACTTTAAATCAATTAAGTTAAGCAACCTAGTCAGCCTAATTAAGTAAATTACTAGACCACCATTAAAAATGCTTAAGGTATCAATACATAGACTCTACAGTCACTCCAAATCAGCAACCACCTTCCTGCTAGTACTCGTGATGAACTCTAGTGACTCACGTCCCATAATCACTTCCCCGATCAGTCAACTGGGAACAGCTGGCATGACTTGGGCCAGTCTGAAAGGATTAGAAGATGGGGTTTCCGTACATAAGCACCACCCTTTTCTTTTTAGTCACTGCCTTATCTCCAGTGTTTGCTCTTTGATGATGATGATGATGGCTGAACTATCGGAAGCTGAACTTCCCATTTATGAATAGGATTTCCAAAATGTCTTAAAGATTATCCGCATTCCCACTGAGAAGGGGAGAATTTAACAAACAAATTATCTTTAGAAAAACGCAAGACAAAAACGGAACTGGTCGAAGACTATTCTTTTACAGTTTATATTATTTAAATGAGTTAGCATATAGCAGTTCACCAGCAAAATCCTCCAGCTGAAGTGGGATCAAGATATGGGTGGATACCACCATTTTTTTGTTCTCAAGTTTATCTCCGTTTCTCTTTGAGCAATTGTAACAGCAAGCATGTTTATGACAAGTGTGATTTGATTTACTTAAAGGGAGTAAAGATCACCCTCAAGTGATTCAAAACCTTTATTCTTTCTTCTATTGGACACAAATGTAAGATAGTTTGGAGATAGATGGAAACAGTAACTGAGTAAATGATGACAGAACTATCATTTTTGGAACCATCCCTTTAAGAAGTCAACAGATAAAATGAATAACTCTGAGATGTTCGATGAATATAACTGCGTTTTCATGATGAGGCATGTTTGTGTAATGTTGGAAGTCTATTAACAAGTTCATTACCAGACAGGGGAGCAGGAAATGCGGGGAGATGCTTGTAAACAGCTCCCTCTGCCAGTCTCACTGGGTGGGCCACACTGCAACTTCCTCTGAGTCCACAGTCTTAGCTGACAACCAATACACACGAACCACAGATATTTGGCTGCCCTAAGAAACCTCATATCTCTTGGTCTTGACACACACTATGCCATAAAAAAGAGACTGATTCAAGCAAAAAGTGACAACAATGGTGGGATAGTCGGGAGAGTTCTCCTGATAAAGAGATGATTTGTAGCTTAAACGGTTCTTGCAAATCACAGTGGTAAGTTCAGGGCAGTTCTATGGCTAGACAGACATTCCGAGGCTAGTCTCGGTAGCGAAGACCCAGGTTGGGACAAACAAATGGAAAACTCCCAGACTTGACCACAAGGGAGGAGCCGGATGTTCTCAACGAGTGCATGACCTCTATTCCATCCCAATAAACTCGCAAATTTGGTGTGACCTTTAAACCACAGTGACCAACAAAATGCTATGTGGATGGGTTTGTTTATGTAAAAAAGTATGATAGTGTTTAAATGGAATGCTGCCTATGTACATTAAAATGAAATAGACAATGGGACAACTCTAGCATTTCATATTTTATCCCAGGTTGTGTTGTATAACATGTTGGAAAAGAACCCAAATCAATACACAAATTAATCTTAATTATTGTTAAGACCAGATCATTTAATTGAATATGCATTATAGACATCCCCTTTTTGGAGCGTATAATTTCTTGTACAACTGCAGGTTACTTATGCAACTATGCAAATCAAGGCACGTTCATGCAAATAAATGGAACAATAATATATATATATATATATATATATATATATATATATATATATATATATTATTTCAACAAGCTTCTTACGCAAAAAACACCCCTCTGTGAGAAACAGCATGGACAAATAGTGCTAATGTACGTATTACAGAGGGATTGAAGATTCTGGCCCATCTGAGGCCCAGCTGAGGCCTATCTGGGCCGTTGCCAGTCTGTCTGTCTGCCCTGCTTCACTCTGACGCCTTGACTGACTCCCAGCAGAGGACCAGCATTTGTGCATAAACACTTCCTTTGGGCATGGGTACAGTGGCCCAGCTGTCAAAACCTGACTGGCCACAGCAGTAGAGAACATGATTCATGCAATGCGTTCCTCATGCCAAGGCACAGCTGCCCTGCCAAACATGTGTGGGGGTCCACGGTCTTTGTTCCCAAAACCACTCTAATGAATCTTCAATGCCAGGGAAAAGTGTGCGGGGGGAAAAATTAAACAAAACATATTATATTTCCTCAATGAGGACAGCCACAAGCCAAGCCTTTCTTTACCCATTACTGTAAAACAGAAGCAGGTTTCCACTGCAACTGGGGAATGGCTTCTCGTACAGACTGGTGTGTAGACAATTGGCTGGCAAAGAGTCTTGCTTGTTAAATCATTACGGTCAAGCCGAGCGGTCAATCAAAAGTCTGTTTTCAGAGTAGCATCGGTCCTCGTGTCATTTTAAGCCACTGAGTCACATGTTCCAAGTTTGCAGTATTGACAGTTGTGACCAGTCGACTTGTTCAGACTTGCCCGAGCCACGGCTATTTTTTGGTTCCCCAGGATATTAGACCCAATCAACAGTAATCTAAGATAAAGCCTGCATTTGCATGGACGCTACACTGAACCTATCCCTCAATCTCCAGTGTACAAACTGAATCCAAGAAAGGAGGAAAGGGAAAGCAAGAGACAGAGATAGAAGAAGCAGGAAAACCGGGATGTGGTACCATAACAGGAAAAGCATTGCTGGTTGAAACTGATACCAAAATAAAGCTGTGTGGTGCCTGGGTGTCAGGAGTCTGATAAAAACAGTGGGCACAATCAGAGGATTTAACGACCTTAAGTGTTCGAAAAACTAAATGGGAATGACTTGAAAGAAAATATAAGACACAGCTCGTAAAGGACATGAAGTAGATGTGGAAGGAGCAGTTCAATATCATCTTCTTTGCTTGTGTCTGCTGGCACTCACAGAGGCTGTCTCGTAGTGGACGTACACTAGGGAGCACAGAGTGTGTGTGCTTGCTTCAAACAGGATGCCAGAGACCCCGCTGGCCTTTCCATTATTCATGCTGTGCTTCTTTCATCTGCACACAGCCTTACGAAAGTCCTTGTGGTGGATAAATACTGTACATTTGTAATCAAACAATTTGCAAATCAACTGAAACAATGATGTTAATGAATTCTGGCTAAAAAAATGCCATACCCGGTAATGTGATAAATGATCACAATGATTTATATTTCATTGAAATAAAATGGCATCTACAATGACACACTACAATTAATGCAGTACAATTGCAAACCTACCCTGTACTTTTCCCTACAGTGGAAAAAACTAACTAGCTTTTCTATTTCATAACGACAAACTTGCCTCACTTTGTTTCTCTTCTACAATGACAAATTAACCTTGTGCTTTTTCTATTCTACCGTACAAACTTCATACTAGACTTACCTGGTACAGTGCCTTTTCTGTACACAGTACAACGATAAACTTATTTTGTAACTCCTCTATATAACAAATTTACTTATTACCCATTTCTTTCTAAAATCATAACCTTGACTCTTACTAGAAAATCCTTATTTCAAATTAAGTCTGGCATGTAACACTTCTAGAAATGGCCATTTTCTTTTTTCATTACTTTTGTTTACAATGTTCTGAACGACAAAGAATACATGAAATTAGGGTCTCACATGAAACGCTACTGAAGCAAAACGTTGCCATCTAGTGTTGATAAGATCACAATTTCCATCTTCACCAAGCAGCAAAAATTGCAAGGGTGTTAATTTGTGCAGGTCATTCATGGGGGAGATGTCTGTAACAGGAAGGAACCAATTTGAATAGAAAAAAATAATAGTATGCTTTAGTGAGATTGAGTTTCACTCGGTTTTGTTTTGTGGTAATTGAGCAGAGTGTGCTCACAAGTTCAGGTGGAACATTGCGATCTGATCTAAAAGGTAGCCTGGCTACCAGCTGATCCAGACCGAAACACGGCCCCAAAAACAACGACTCAGCTACAAGCTCTCAAACAACAACAACAACAAACATTCATTAGAAGCTTGTCTTGCCAAACACTAATGCTTGAAACAAGACCCTTCTTCAATATAGAAGGGGACGAATATAAACAGTTGTTGTCAACAAAAGCACAAACACGAGTGTTGCTGCAGCATCTTGGCTTAACAGGCCAAGTGTTTCAATGGCATGTGCAGTCACGTAAAATGTCAGAAGTACAGAATTTGTAAGTGAAGATGCAAGGAGCATTTGATTCTGATTAGGGCTCTCTGTGTAATAACGTGCTCTGTGTATTATACCAGCCAGCCAGGGAAACTACAGACACGACGTTAAAAAACATAACCTTTATACCAGCACCACGGTCATGGTCTTGCAAAGGGAAGCACAGGATATCACTGCATCTCACTAGAGCGTTACATGCAAAGCGGTCAAATGCAAGACCTTGATATTGTCTTAAGATTTTATGTTGCTTAAGACTTTCCTGACCCCTGTCTGGACCTCCCTTTTCTGGCACAGCTCCACGGTGCCCTCACTCACCTCGCTTCATGTGTCGACTCAATCCGTAACCCCCTCCTCCTCCTTGATGAACTCTCTCTCCTCCCGCACTCCTCCCCACCGTGGGGAGGTCTGATGAGAGAGTGGCCGTCAAGAAACCATACTAACACAAGGCTTTTTCTACAAGCCTGGAGTTTGTAAAATATGGGGGGTTCAGAGAAGGGGGAGTCATAGAGACCGTTCTTCGCTGTATTGCCTCTGGAATATTAGCTGATGTAGTGCGTAGGGGGGGGGGATGGGCTGGCGGGGGAACCATTGAGGGTATCCAACCGCAGAACACTCCCCCACATGTGGTGTCAATTAGGAACAATCTTGTTTTTACCCACCACTGAAAAGAAAGGAGGGCTTTTCTTGGGCAGTGTTTTTCTCTTTGCAGACCTGCTCGAGGAGAAGAAAGCGGCCGGAAATTTGGTTTCATATCAGTGTTTTTCACCGCAGTCTGA
This sequence comes from Danio albolineatus, assembly GCA_903798035.1. NCBI lineage: Eukaryota > Metazoa > Chordata > Actinopteri > Cypriniformes > Danionidae > Danio > Danio albolineatus. The sequence goes on from CAIGQQ010024594.1 coordinate 6,968, forward strand.
GATTTTTTAGCTCTCGTGTTATTCACACATAAATAAGCATGGCTTTCTGAAAAACGTAACAAGGAAGTAGTTCTCTCATGAAATGTTTAATCAAATATGGCACTGTATCTCAAAAGAGGACAAACGTTAGGAACAGGATGCAGTAATTTGCCGGATCCAAGTTCCTAACTAGGTTTATGAGAAGGTTGAATTGACAGCACAAAGCCACACAGGAAGTCATTCGACTGTTGTCAAGAGGAAGTTCACCTTTAAATATTAATTTGTGTTTTGGTTGTGTATCCCATTACAAGCTGCTTTGTTTGGACTAATTAAATTATTTATCTCTGCCTTGATTGATACGAAAACAAGTACAAACAATTTAATGCTTCTCTTGCCAACTAAAAACCGTAAAGAAACAAAAGCAGCTTTCCCAAAGGTATCAAGGGAGATCAGATTAGGGTATTTTCACAACGGCATACTTCAAACGCAGTCCATATCAACAGCCCAGAGCTCAGCCCAAATGCAGGTGTGAACCCAGCAGTGTGGTTGGCCACTGGATCGTGACCAAAATTAACTTTCTGATGCCCCAAGAAACAACTATCCCATCCGCCCATGATAATAACCATAGCTCTCTGAGAACTTTGTACTATAATTCCTGCACAAAGTCTGGCATGTAACCAAAGACGACCTCTTGCCTTCTTGGCCAAAGCCAGAACCCAAACTGCCGTCTTTCTCAGGAGGATAGCAGTGAATGTGTGGGAGAGACAAAAACTAAACAAGCAGCGCTGGGACTCAGGGAGTCCACCACAATAAGGTGAGGTTTTTGCATCAAAGAGTACCTGTGCCTCTGGGTTTTTTTGAGGGAACATAAGCTGTGATGGGTCCTCAAAATAAAAATGTGGAGCTTAAACACCCAAACATCCCATTTCTCAAGGGTGTTTTGTTTTGTTTTGTCAAAAACTGCATTGTACCCAAACTCCCATAATCCAAAGAGTCTTGAAATGCTGTTTTTCAGCTGACACCCTTCACTTTGAATTGTCCACTTGCTGAAAATCAAGACGGCCAGAAAGAACCACAAGAACAGACAGATATTTTAACAATACATGCAGGACCCTTTCAAGTGAGAACGCCAAAAGGATAACACTTACCAATTGAACGTAAGCCACTTTGTAATCTGGCCTCTTCACCCGCTGATTTAAGTGGTTTCGTTTCTTGTTAGTACCTTGGGACAAGAAAAAGATTAATTAGTCACACTATTAAGAGCTGTACATTCAATTTGCAATACAATATCTTGCAATACAACATCTTGATTTAATTATCATATATCAAAGAACAATGTTCTCAAACTCAACTCCTGGAGGGCCACCGCTCTGCACAGTTTAGCTCCAACCACCTCCAACTCACATCTTCTTAACAGTCTTTAGTAGAATTGAACACCTTGATTAGCTGGATCAGCTGTGTTTGATTAGGCTAGGAACACAACTGTGCAGAGCTGCGGCCCTCCAGGAATCCAATTTGAGACCTATGTTATTGTTGCAATCACATCAGATGGCACAGATTAGATGCATAGAGTTTATGAATACTACTCTTGCTGCTAGAATATAAATAAGATCAATGTGTTTTACAGTGTAATACAAAGACTGCTAAACTACTAATTAAATCTACCTGCAATTCTTGATCAGTGCTGACTAGTAAGGGCTCTGCCAGGAAATATTAATATAACAACATGGATTTATTACTACAAACTAAGTTAATATTTAGACTGCAGTATTAAACCCTCAAAGAAGTTTATGCCATTTAGTACAGCTCAGATATTTATTTTGTGGCTTTTAGGGCAACAGAGGGTTTGGTTTATTTGTGAAGAAGTTCATGTCTTCAGTCCTGTTAACTGTGGAATGCATGTTAACCTTTTCCCCGCTGGCCGTGGTATAACTGCACAAAGACTATTAGGTAATTTAAAGCGATAATACAAAAGGAAGACATAAGGATTATACACCGCCTGTGTAATATTTTGTTGGGCCGCCTTTACATTTGATTATGACACACAATTGCCTTGGCATTGCTTCAATATGCTTCTGCAATAACACATTTATTCCCATCCAGAGTTGCATTCATTTTTAGCCAAGGTTTTGATGATAAGAGTCAGGCTGCGGTGCAAAAACTTCTTCTTCAGCACATCCCAAAGATTCTCAATAGGGTTAAGTTCGGGAATCTGTGGTGGCCAATCCATGAGTAAAAAATATTACACTTCCTTTCATAATTTAAGCCTGATGAATCCAAAGATGCGAATTAAATTCATCCAAATAACTGGAATATCGCATATAAGAGCTGCGAATAAAGCAAGTAGTCAAAAAGAGCAAAATCGTCATATCCTGATTAACTGGATTCAAATATGAAAAGTAAAAACAGAATTTGTTGTGGTCGGAGAACCTACCTGAATTTTTTTTTTATTATTTAATAAATAACTTGCACCTCAGAACACAATCCCGACACGCAAAGAACGCGTGGTGGTGTAGACAGACGCTCTTGACAATTCTGGAGGTAATTAATAATATAATAACACTAATACTGCCATTTTAGAATGACCAAAACAACATTTTAAATGTTTTACATTGTGCTCAACCTGCTGGTTTGTCCATTCACACACATTTTTACCATCACATGATCTTGTAACAAATCACATGAGTTTTTTTAACACGCCTACAGGAATTCATTCAGTAAATGTGTTTCCATTGTAGATTATGCACATCTTTTATCGATTAAAAAGTTTATCCTACTCAGTTATGTGCAAATGTGTTTTATACGCATTTTTAAAATTTAGGCGCATCTTGGCATTTCCATCAACCGTTTTTTTATGCGCATATCCAAAATGCTCATAAAAATTGTATAGAAACGTAGCTATTGTCATCTTGGAAAATTATCCTACCATCTTGAATAAAGATGGTATATCCATTTATGGAATAACCTGGTCATTCTGTATATTTAGCTGCTGACCTCATATTTTGGGCACACTGCAGAACCTAGACCTGACCAACTTCAGCATCCGCAAATCATAGAACAGCCCCACCCCCAACTCTTGTATGGTAGGATGAGTGCATCACTTCATCCGCCTCTTTTCTTATCCTCATGCGTCCATTACTTTGGAACAGGGTAAATCTGAACTAATCAAACCACATGACCTTCTTCTACTGCTCCATAGTCCAGTCTTTTGCTCCCTAGCAAATTAAAGCCTTTTTTCTCTGATTAGCCGCACTGATTAAGTGGTTTTTCTTCAGTCTCAATTTCTTGAATTCACTTTGCATTGTCCTTGTGGAAATGCTCTTATATTAAACAAAGCCATGAGATCTACTAATTTCACTAGATGTTTAAGCGATCACTGATCTTGATCATTTAAGCTTTTTCCGACAACAAAACTTCCTCAAAGATGATGGTTCGTCACTATAGACTATTTCACGCGGCCGCCATTTTAGACAGCGAAATCGAGGCAGCGGTGGGAAGAAACATGGAAGTATCGCCTGAGTCACACAGAAATGTTGTGTACCTTTCACTATATTAGACTCGTCACGATACTGAATTTCGGCTCTGAAATGTGATAACCTCAGTTTCCTGTTAGCTTTTAAGGCACTGCTGATGGCGTTCTTAAACACCGCTGATTTGCCATTGTGTTCACATGCTCAACAGAAATGACTGTGATTGGCCGTGATGATTGTCATCAGTTCACCGCACTTGCGACACTTTGCTGATGTATGTTTACCAAATGCAAACACAGACGAGCGATCCGCTTGATGAATCGACTGATCTTCTTGGCTTTAAAACGACCCAGTGTGCGTGTATCTGTGTTTGCACACAGTGAAGAGTGGTTAAATGATGACCTTCACTGCCAATCACAGTCCTTTCTGTTGAGCACTGGTGAATACTATAGCAAATCAGCGCTGATTATGAACGCGCTCAGCTGCGCTTAAATGTTAGCGGGAAATGGACGTTTTTAAAACTTCAGTTCTGGGATAACACTATTACAGGCAACACGAAGGTGTACTACATAGGACTGCAGTGTTTTATCTCTCACCGGGTTACCTAGGCTGAAGCAGGAAAGCCCCAACTGTGTTTTTCTGCTGCCATGAACTGAAGTCGAGGAGGACACTTAAGCGTAATGCTCTTAGAGTCACGTTGTTTGATGCCTAGTATGCTTTTAATTGTTTAATTAAACATAACAAAATGATATTAAAGTGATGTTTACACCATTTCTGCAATTTGAAATCGCGGCAACAGCTGGAGGTTTGTAGCCCACAGCATGTTGTTGCAATGTTTACAGTGCTGATCCTATACTTCCGGATTTCTTCCCACCGCAGCCTTGCTGACGTGCTTTAAAATGGTGCCCGCGTGAAAAACGTTTAAATCCAGTTTGTAAAAACATATTGGATAGCTGTTAACCAACATAATAGTTTAATAAATGAGAAGCTACTTTATGCATCGGTTTGGGTTGAATAAATTCCAACAAAAAATGGAAAAACTGTGTTGATTCACAGGAGTTATACCTGTATAGCAAGATTCGTTCAGGAGTTTAAAGGAATTGCTAACAACACAGCATTTTTAATACTGCATGTCCATAGTGACCTTTCGTTTAAGCTCCAAAAATGTGACAATTACCAGAAACCATTTAACAGCTTTGTATGAAAAAAAATTAAAAATAAATGAAGTAAGTATGAGTATTCACGTAATATTATTGTATTAAAAATATCTTTCATAAGAGTCTTTTTGTTCACAGGATCAACAATGATAATAAATTTGAATGGCAATAATATAAGAACACCAACATTAGGGGGGTTGAAATCTCTTTTTAAAAAACTTATGTAACTAAAAAGTTTACAATGGTGGCTTGTGTGATGAGTTTTCTTATACATCACCAAAAAAAGAAAGAAAAAAAGATTGGCAGTCTTCCTTTACTGGTACAAGGAAACCCTAAACACACAAACACTCTCTCCAATTAGGGTCAACTGAACGGTCAACCCGCAAAACAGGTGAGAAGCACTTTTGTTCATGTATGCAAAGCCTGTTTCCATTCCCATACTCCCACCCAACATTATATAGTATAAATAAATATTCAATCAAGCTCTCTTTTGAGGTTGCGTTGACTGGCTACTATTATGTTACAAATCCCAGGCCTAAGGGGTAGTTATAGAGACCTCTTCCAAAATACTCAGTAGGAAAAAGAATAGCCGCCTTGAGCCCGGGGGTTCCATCCGAACCCCCCTTTTCTCAACATCCTTTAAACTATCAGCAGAGTGAAACCCATGACGCAGAGCGGGGCACCTTCTCTGACGTGGTCTATTTCACCTAATGGGTGTTCTGCATTTTTTACGCTGTGGCTGTAAAAATGGCTACTTTGCTTATTGGCCCTCTTCAGCGTTGGCGTGGAAACCGCACGGAAAAATCCCAGTGGCGTAAACCCAACTGGCAGCTTGTAAAAGTGGTTCCCTCTGCGTTAACCAGACGGTAAAGCCTGTAATAACCCCAGCATTATTTACTTATCCTTTGCTATGATTATTTGCTATATTATCATAACCTTTATGTCTTGCAGGAATAGTTCATCTTTTACAATGATGTCATCCTTAGTCGCACTCCTGTCATTCCAAACCGATTTGACTTTCATCTTATTTTTTTGTGAATTTCAGTTTCAGGATAGTTTCTGAACTCATCCAGCACATCAGATATGATGTAAACCATAATCAAGGTAACTTGTTCTTTAACCCTTAAACACATACCTCGTGTCATTCTAGGTCTGGACGGTAAAATCAATAATAGTATTTATTGACCGAACACCAATGTCAATAACGATAAAAAAAACAGTTAGGTATGAAGGCTATTGACCTTATTCTCCACTTACAAGCGGGCGCTGTCATTGGAATCTTTTTGGCTTGAGACTTACCTTCCGGTCTCATTCACTTCCATTCAATTTCAGACGTTAAAAACAGCTCGTTATGCTGCTTGATGTTGCAAACTGATGTTTTCTTATATTATTCCACTTTGTCTGTATAGTCATGCAAACATTGTTTGTAGAGCAAGTAGTTTGACTGTTTTCTGGTGTTTATTATTCCAAGTAATTTCTTCCATAGACGACTGAATCAGAAGTTCTAAAACAATCGCAAAAACGAACACATCCACATTGAAGAGTAAGGTCAATAGTTTTATTAAAATGTGGCTGCTGAGCGTGCGCCTTGGATGGAATGCCAATAAGCTTAGGGTGTAAGTTTGTCATTTCTAATGGAGTGTTGTGACTTTAAAGATGCACACAAGGGAGTAACACGCACGTGACATACGCACATTTTCCAGCTGAACCTATAGTTGAAAAACATCTTTTCTTTTCTCCATAAACTTAGATCGTAGCTGCAGCAAAGATTTGTTCGTTTGTTATCCTCTGAGAAAACAGTTGATGGTCATCTAGTTATGAGATGCCTGCAGCGCAAGCGCAAAGTCTATTGTAAATGGTCAAGGAACCCACATGCTCACGCTTGTCAGTTCAGGTCAGAATAACAACAGAGGCAAAAATGAGTGCAGTACAACAGCAGTGAGGAGATTGTAAGTAAAAAAAAAGGATGCAAGGATGTCGCCAGAGTGGCTTTTGGGGTTATTTTATTTTTTCTACCAGCCACTAGCATCCCAACTGTAAGAGTTTTTTTTTTTTTTTTTAGTATAGGGACAATGTCGTCGTTCAAATTCACAATTTGTAATGTTGCAATATTTGAATAATGATGACTGGTTCCTTTACTTGAAAGCTGAGATTTGATTATCATAATTTGTTTTGTTTACAGAGATTGAGGGTTACTGTATCATTATTATTTACACCTTACAGATGGTGATCTACCTTCAGCACTGCACACACTTTGTAACATTTTACTCATCAAGTTTAAGAGTCTCTTTAACACTTATGTTTATTTTATTATAAAGTGTTCAGATATTTTGTTTAAACATTTTTGTTTTTGACTATTATATTTGCCTTAGAAATGTTGGTAAATTAAAATAAAGTGGTAAAATAAAATAAAAAATCCTAATCATCAACACTGAATGATATGAAACTTGATATTGTGATATCTATCAATATATATATATATATATCTATCAATATATATATATATATATATATATATATATATATATATAT
>CAIGQQ010024596.1:0-33405 GCA_903798035.1 Danio albolineatus
GGTCCTTCCAAAAAAAGGTTATGTCTATGCGTTTAATGAAACGTATTTGTGTTGTCCTTGAAGACCTCGGTCACTTGTTGTCACTCAAAAGCTTCAGCACATGACTAAAGTTATTAATTATTTTTCCCCCACTGAATATAGCTTGACAGACATTGTTGCTAACTCTTCTTTCAAAGTGAAGTGAAAAGTTCTCCTTTTAAATTCCACCAGAGTTTCCATGAGTAAATGACAGAGTTTCTAACTGATCTATTGCCTTAATGCTGAAAAACAGACTGATTACAATGTCAGCACCCACTCAGATGTTGCATGAAAAGATAAGTGACTCACAACTTCTAGTGCCACACAAACTTAAAGCCATTATGACGATATGTTGCTGCTATAGACTTACTATGAATGATGTTGGGGTTTATGTGAAAAATAAGGGGCCGAACTCCTACACGTGACCCCATTTCTGTCATCTGTTCATTGAAGAATGTGCAATCCAGCCCTGTCAATTTCCTTCAGAAACACGCACACACATTCACTCCAGTGGTGGGCAGATAATTTGCAACGCATGAGGCTTTTAAGAGGCTTTTAAAGAGGCAGTGCTTGAAACACTCTTATATAATCAATCTTGAGGATTATATAAATGAGGATGCTTGTTTCTCAGGACAAATGTCTTTATGGCTTGAGTTATAAAGATGACTCTTTTCTTTAAACTGATCTCGCACAAAAAGATTAGTTAGTGAGATGAGAGGTACTGTATCTGTGAAAGTTAAGTCCATGCTGTTTAATAACTTGTGGTTGTTTTGGGGGAAAGAATTGGGCAGCTAAATTAATGTCTTCTTTCTCATGCTCTCTACAGAATTACAGATACAAATGGAGAAACTGGGACAAACCGCGTAGTGGCCAACATCCATTTGGTGGATCTCTTGCTCTGAAGGTGGTCAGCAAGACAAGAAATGCGAATCAACGTCTTGGCATTTTAGTGAAAATAAATTGGATATATTAACACTTTTCAAGAAAAAAGTACTTTGAAGTATGGACAGTTTTTTTTCATTCATGGGATAAAAAAAGAACTTCTCTTGACTTTTCTTCTCAAATTTGTTACTTTAAATGTAGCCATTTTAAATAGACTCAATAGGCGTCAAGGTGGCGCAGTGGGAAGCACGATCACCTCACAGCAAAAAGGTCGCTGATTCAAGCCTCGGCTGATTCAGTTGGCATTTCTGTGTGGAGTTTGCATGTTCTCCCCCCTGTTGGTGTGGGTTTCCTCCGGACGCTTCGGTTTCCCCCACAAGTCCAAAGACATTTGGTTTAGGTGAATTGGGTAAGCTAAAATTGTCCATAGTGTATGTGTGTGAATGAGTGTGTATGGATGTTTCTCCATGATGGGTTGCAGCTGGAAACATGTGCTGGATAAGTTGGCAGTTCATTCCGCTGTGGGGACCCCAGATTAATAAAGGGAATAAGAAAATAAGAAGGATAAGAAGATTAATAAAGATGAAAAGAAAATGAATGAATGAATGAATGAATAGACTCACAACTGCAGGTTAACATCTCGTAATCTTGAAACTGAGTAATGCTAATTTGATAAATGCTGATTTCTGAGTTCAAATGTCAAAAATAAAATGTTAGAACTTTTGTTTACATCTTGCAATGTTGATTTTTATTTATTCGCAGAAGGGCAAAAGAAAAAAGAGAATTGTGTGAAAAGCTTAGAATTGTGAGAAATTGTAATTGTGAGAAAACCTGGGCTCACAATTACAGGAAACATGAAGTCTGCAAAAAGAGCTAAAACAAAGAATCGCTAGAAAAAATAAATAACTTTTTTATGTTGATTTGTATATAATTACAAAAACAAAAAAATCCTAAATCAGGAAAAGTCTTGTTATGTTGGAGTTTGTGACCTTTGTGTGTCTGTGTGTTTTTGGCACAATTTTTAAAAAACTCAAAACTGTCAGGAAAAATTCTGATTTTGAGGTACTTCTTGCAGTACGCTTCCCCCCCAAGAATTCAGGATTGTATGACATAAACTCAGAATTGTGCTGTAGCATTACAAGATAAGCTCTTTATTACAAGAATCAGACGTAATTCGGAATAAAAGATTAAATAAATAGATAATAGTATTTAGATAAAAACGAAATAATTTTTTTTTTCTCATCTTGATATTTTGTTTACTGAAAAAAGTTCTTCATTCTTTTTTTTTTTTATCTTGTGGCAGAAACAGGCTAATAGTGTCCAGGAAACATTTGATATCTGTGCCAATGTCTTTAGTTAATAATAGTAAACATAATTTACTAATTTTAATGACAGTAATACTTGAAATACAACATCAACAAATGTTATGGTTAATGTTGATTTTTGAAAGCTATGATCAGACATTCATTCATTTTCTTTTCGGCTTAGTCCCTTTATTAATCCAGGGTCACCACAGCGGAATGATCCGCCAACTTAACCAGCATTTGTTTTACGCAGCGGATGCCCTTCCAGCCACAACCCATCTCTGGGAAACATCCATACATTCTCATTCACACACATACACTACGGACAATTTAGCTTACCCAATTCACCTGTACCGCATGTCTTTGGACTTGTGGGGGAAACCGGAGCACCCGGAGGAAACCTATGCAACCACGTGGAGAACATGCAAACTCCACACAGAAATGCCAACTGACCCAGCCAAGGCTCGAACCAGCGACCTTCTTGCTGTGAGGCGAACGTGCTACTCACTACGCCACCGTGGCGCCCTATGATCAGACAGTTAAGCATAAATAATAAGCCTTAAAAAAAGGAAGATACTGCTGTCTTTTTTTAGAATATGAAGTTTTCTTTTGAGATGTGTGGACTTTGTGAAACACAGACTGACAGTGAAACCTCATGATGTGTTTTTTTTCATGTGATGTGTTTCTTGAGATGCCTCTCTTACCTGGGCTAATGAATGAATTTGTCTGTCTTGTGTCTTTTTATATCAATACTAATTAGATGTCCATGTCAGGGTCAACACTGTTAGTCCTTATTTGCTGTGCATAAGGACTTTTGTCTCTATTAACCACAAAATTAAAAACCAAGTTCCCACAAGAATGAAAAGTCAGCCTCATTTTGTTCAACTCTTTGCTTATACTGTATGACCTTCTATCTCCTCTGAAATATAGTTTTAGTTTTAATTGATATTTTTCATTTTGTTCATACCAAGGATGGTAACAATTAAGATAATAAATATATTTTGAAAGACAAATGTTTTAAATATAAAATACTGTAAATAGTCCACACCACCAAAACTATAACAATAACAGCTGAAAGGAACTTACTGTAGTTAAAAACACTTACAGAATGTTGCTTTCCACCTGATGAATGACAAAAATATGGACCACCAAATGGAATACAAAACTGCAACAGATGCTAATAATGATAAATTATATAATAATTGAGAATTATATTAAGAATTTCTTATATATATATATATATATATATATCCTAAACATTTTAGTGTCCTTTAGGACTAATATTATTTATTAACTTGAATAACGACATTTTGCATGTTTCAATGTTAAGGTTATGGAGTTTTTCTGTTTTTTGTAATTTTATTAGCTTTTTTTTATGTTTATATTTTATTTACCTATTTTGGTTTTAAGTTATGCTAAAAAGAAAATACAAAATATTTCCCGAAATTTACAATTCTAAGTAATAAGTTATTTATAATTTAAGTAAAAAGTCTAAAAATGTACTACAATTGTACTACACAGCAGCACCAAGCCCTAACACTTGTGCGTTGGTTATCTGCATAATATCATTTTGCCTGCTGCAGCTAAGGTACGGCAAAGCAAAGTTCCTTGATAATTACACTGGGTAACACTTTATTTCAATGGTCCATTTGAGTATCAGTATGTCTACTTAATATCTGTTGATACTGACATTCAACAGACATTTAACTGACTATAAGAAACTTTGCAAGTACATGTCAACTTACACTAACACTACCCCTAACCCAAACCCTAACCCCAACCTAACAGTCTACTTATAATCTAATGCGAATTAGTTGACATGTAGATGAAATGTAACTTAAATTCAACAAACGGACCATCGAAATAAAGTGTGACCTTACACTGAAATGAGTATAGTTTGTATATACAGTTTAGGCCTAGATTGAATACATCAGTATTAGTAATCACAGAAAATTATCAAAAAACTTATATTTAATTTTTTTTTAGTCAGACCCGAAGATCAGCTGATTCAAAAATGGTGAAAAAAGTAAAAGTTTTCCTTTAAAACAACTTTACTCACGTTTATAAGTAAAGTCAACTAATTACTTTATACAGTATTTCTGCATTATCCTGTCACTATCCTGATTATTATCCTGCCCTTTCATGCATCGGGATGACCAGCCTTTTATCGGGTGCTTGAATGAGATATTGACATAGTAAAGATGGAAATGCAAATAGCAAACTTCTGAAAAGACAAACTTCTCTTGTTTGTCTTGTTTCTCAGCTTGTGGCTGAAAGGGTGATCCCATTGTCCTTTATCTACACAACCTGCTGTCTGAGAGTTTCAGTCACTGTAAAATGGCTCAGCATTTTCAAATATCTCATCCAAGTTTTTATACTGTGCCTCAGAATTATAACTTAAGACGATATGCTTAAAAATAGCTATTAAGAGATCTTTAAACCAGACAAAACACTGACCTTGAACTTTAGGATATTGTACTGTAGGTTGTTCTCTATATTTATTTTTAATCTCCACAGTATAAAACTGCAGCTTTGGACAATCTGCAAAAAAAAAATGTATTTAAAAAACAAATCAATCTGGTTTTCTTAACAAGAGAGTGAGTAAATAAGATTTTTAACCAAATTAATAAAACCAAATAATTTCATTATTTGGGTGTACTACACTGTAAAAAAAAAATGGCAGTGATTTCAACGGTAAAAGCTGTAAAAATGCTACAGTAAAAACCTGGTTAACAGTTTCCTCAATACAGTATATACAGCAAATAACCGTAAATTGACCTTCCCCAAAATTCCCTGCATGGCACATCACTTTTTATGCTTTTTGTTGACATTATTGTTATGTATGTGTTTCTTATAATCAAATATTCATTAACAGATCGCACATACTTCGGAATTAAATCAGCCACACGCAGGTTAACATTTTATCACCGCTCTTTACTTCTCTTGTATTCGTGAACTCTGTAACATTACAAAACTTCCCATCATGCCACCTGTCTCACGTCTTAAAGACACAGATGCAGTTATAGTACATGACATCCCCCCTAAAGTTGGATAAAGAATATAAATTTAAGTTGTCTCAATTTTACCTAAACACAACATATTTAAACATTTAACTAGCACACACCACATTCTCTAACTTGCTTTAAAGTTACCGCACTTTGAACATCGAAACAGCACTTTGTTTTTTTAGCAGTTCAAGAATTCAACTAATGACAAAGTCTGTAAACTTTTTTGGTAATCTCCGTTCCCTTTTGGGCTTCTCATATGTGGTATTTGGTTCACACTCTGTTATAGACGCAGGTCCAACTGGTCCCTCTAGCAGTTTCTTTTGATTTGTGTACTCAGAACAGCCAGCATCTTCCGCTTTCCCGTTTCCCTGGCTGTCTTCTATTTCTTTCTCCACATATCTCTTTACAAATGTTGTGTTGCGGCTATACTGAGCTCCAGTGGGTGATTCAACAGTTATTTTATTTCCAGCTCTTCTGATTACTGTGTGAGGTGTTGCATTGAATGGTGTGGTGAATTTATCAGTCTTGTCCTGTCTGATCAAAACCCGATCTCCAACCTCTACACATGATTGTTGTGCTTTGCGGTGTTCATCTGCGTACAGTTTGTATTTTCCTCTTTTCTCAGCATCATTGTCATGAACTTCGAGATCTGTATCCACAGATGTGAGTTCAGGTAACTTGCCTCTCATTTTTCTTTTAAACAAGAGTTCAGCTGGGCTTTTTCCTGTTGTGTTGTGTACAACTCCTCTGTATACCGTAACATACTTCCTGAGTTCCTTTTGCCAGTCCAGTCCTTCAGACTGCGCAATTCGAATACGTTTCATGATAGAGGCATTCTGACGCTCAACTTCACCGTTAGCCTGGGCCCATTTAGGTGTTGTTTTCAGGTGTTTAATTCCATTTCCTTCACAGAAAATTTTGAATTCGTCTGACCTGAACTGAGGTCCATTGTCTGATTTGAGCGTTATAGGAAGTCCATGTCGGCTAAATATGTCCTCTAGGCTGTCGATCACATTTGACGTTGTGGTGGAGGTCATTATGTCATACTCATAATACCTGCTATAATAATCCACAACAACCAGAATTGAATGTTTTGAGGGCAAGGGCCCCAGCAGATCCACTGCTAAATCTTGCCATGGTCCATCAGGCAATGGTAAAGGTCGTAGTGGCTCTGGAGCATCAGGACGAGAGACAATTTGACAGCCATGACATGATTTACAGTGTTTCTCAGCAGCTCTGTCCATGCCAGGCCACCATACTTTGGTTCTGAGATGCTGCTTGGTTCCGACTATACCTAGATGTCCCTCATGGGCAAGTGCTAGTGCTCGTGCTTGTAATGTTTTCGGAAGGACAATACGTGTTCCACGTAAAACCAGATAGCCTATTGTGCACAACTCATTAGCTATGGCTGCATACGGCATGCACTTTTCAAAGTGTCCATTTTCGATAGCTCTTCGCACTTCTATCAGTTCTGCATCTTTTTCTGAAGCCTCTTCCACCTCCCTTGTGGTTAGGGCTCTTGGAGTGGCGCTAATGGCTACAAATCTCACATACTCATCCGAGTCATGTGAATGTTTCTCTCTCATTGCTGTGCTCCCCAAAAGTCGTGACAAAGGATCAGCAATATTTTCTCTTCCTGAAACATAGACAATCTTGAAGTCATATGGTTGGAGACGTAAAACCCACCGCTCTATGCGGGCACATGGCTTAGAACGTGGACCATATATTGATTCTAACGGTTTATGGTCTGTAAGCAAGTCAAACTGTCTCCCATAAATATACGGGTGAAGCCTTTCACAGGCCCATACAAGGGCGAGGGCCTCCCTCTCTGTCTGGGAGTACCGTCTTTCACAATCCGACAGACTTCTGCTGATGTAGCACACTGGCACCATTTGACCCTTTTGACACTGTGTTAATACTGCCCCCACCCCTACGGGGCTCGCATCAGCTATAACCTGGGTTGGTGCATCTTTGTCAAAGTATGCCAAAGTCCCTGCTTTTGCAAGTTCCTCTTTTAAAGCATTAAATGCCCTTTTCTGTTCATGTCCAAAGACAAATTCTGTTTCCTTTCTGGTAAGACGTCTCAACGGCTCTGCCAGGGTTGCAAATTGTGGGATAAATCTGCTACTGTAACTGACAAGTCCGAGAAAACTTCTAACTTCAGAAACACTTTGTGGTTCTCGGGCTTCCACTACAGCCCTGACTCTTTCTTCAGTGGGCCCAATCCCTTTCTGTGTCAGCAGGATTCCCATGAAGTTTAAGCGATCTATGCAAAACTGACATTTTTCAGGGTTTAACGTCAGTCCGCATTCTCTTATGCGCTTCATGACGGCATGTAGGCGTTGGCTGTGTGTTTTTTGGTCTGGAGCATGCACAATTATATCATCCGAGATGTTTTCAACTCCCTCTATTCCAGTAAGTGCAGCAGCTATCTCATGTTGATATTGCTCACTTGCAGACGATACTCCAAAAATTAGACGCTTATATCTGTATACTCCATTATGAACTGCAAAAGTTGTGATCTGGCGAGATTCTGGTGTCAGCTCTAACTGATGATAACCCCATTTAAGATCCAACTTGCTGAAAACCATTGATCCGTTCATACTTTGTAGAAGTTCATCTACTGTAGGAATGGGGTATCGTTCTCTGATGATTGCCCGATTAGCCTGCCGCATGTCAAGACAAAGTCTGATCTCAGAATTAGCTTTTGGCACTATTACAACAGGATTAACCCATGGAGTAGGTCCATTTACTTCTTCGATAATGTCCATTTCTAAGAGTTCTTTTATTTTATCCTCCACAGGACCTCTTAGATTAAATGGTATTCTTCTTAAGGGTTGGGCTACTGGCTGGACTGTTTGATCTATGTACAGACAGATTTGCTTTGTTTTCAGCTTACCAACTCCCTGAAACACTTCTGGGTATTGTGACTGAAGTGATTGTTTGAGGTCTGTTACCGCTGCAATATCTGTGCCAATTTTGAGTACTCCAAGCTTCATGGCTGTATCTTTCCCTAGCAGAGGTTCACCAGTCCCCTCTATAACAATAAACTCGGCATGTACCATCCGACTGCCTATTGTTACATCACATTTAAATGCTCCCTTTATTGGCAAAGGCTGATCAGATGAATAAGAGAACAAATTTTTCTTTGCATCTGGGATGTATGAAAGACATTTAATTCTCTCCGATTTCAGTTTCTCCCACGTTTTCTCGTCTATGATATTGCTGGATGCACCTGAATCTACCAGCATCCTCAGATGAACATTTCCCAAGCAGACATTCAGTCTCTCTGTATCCTTGCCATCATTATGAATGACAAATGCATATTCAGTCTGTTCCTCCACTTGATTAATTCTCTGCTTCACATTTTTAGTTTTGCACATTTTTGAAAAATGATCTCGTCCTTTGCACTTATGGCATATTTGACCTCGAGCAGGACATTTTAAATCTTTTCCAAAATGATCTGTGTTTCCACATCTGTAACACTGTTTATTCAACTTACTGCTTTCTGCCTGGTGTTTTCCTTGACATTTTCCCTTTGTATATTTTCCTCCTTTTTTCCAGACTCGATTCACAGTTTCTGTAACGTTATCAGATTTTGATGCATCACTCACTGATGACGCAGACATCTGTTCCTCTATTCGTTCACAGAGATCGGCAACTTCCAACGCACGATCGAGCGTGAGATTCGGTCCTTCCTCCAAAAGTTTACGCCGCACATATGTTGAAGATCCTCTGCCTATGATGGCATCCCGAAGCTGATTATTCAGGTCATCTGCAAATGCACAGTCTCTCGCCGCCTGTCTGAGACGTGTTGTAAACTGCTGAACAGTCTCGCCGGAGTTTTGGGAAAGTTTATAAAAGGACTGCCGTGCGTATGCAGTATTTACTCTTGGCACAAAGTATGCATTTAAGGCTGCAACCGCCGCATCAAAGTCATCGGCATTTCCCGTATTTGGCAGCGTGGAAAATATATCTTGGACATCAGGTCCTGCATGATGCAAAAGAAGCGCTCTGCGTCGTTGACGAACCGACGCGGCGACACCTTCTTCTATAATAAGTCCTTTTCCATCTGCATAAAGTTCAAATGATGTTAGCCACCTTGTCCATCTTGGCCCAAGAGTCGCGGGATCTTTGTAGCACTCAAATGCAGAAATACCTGACTTTTCCATCGCATGTATTCAGTGCTCACAATGTCCCTGCATCCTCGTCGCCAATGTTATGTATGTGTTTCTTATAATCAAATATTCATTAACAGATCGCACATACTTCGGAATTAAATCAGCCACACGCAGGTTAACATTTTATCACCGCTCTTTACTTCTCTTGTATTCGTGAACTCTGTAACATTACAAAACTTCCCATCATGCCACCTGTCTCACGTCTTAAAGACACAGATGCAGTTATAGTACATGACAATTATGAATGTTTTTAGTTGAATCCCCATCATTTATGTACATTAGAGCAGTGGTTCTCAAGTGCACCTCAGAAAAAAATTGTCCCTCCAAGTACCACCATATAGCTAATATTGAAGGACAGTAGCATAGTAGGCCTAATTAAGCAGCTACAGCACTGCACAGTTCAAAACCAAGGCAGATTAATTATTATAATTAAGAATATTTATTATTGTCAGCCACTTAAATAAAGGTTTAGCCTATTAAAATCAATTTACTGATCACATCGGTGTTATCGTATACGTCACAGGGTTAAAAGTGTGTTCATTTTTTTACTTGAGTTATTTAGCGATTCCTCCGCATACCACTAGAGGGAAGCTTGTGTACCACTAGTGGTACGCGTACCACAGTTTGAGAACCACTGCATTAGAGATTTATGTTACATCTATTGTTGATAAACAATGTTAATTTCATGACTTTAATTTTATTTGTGTTGCCATATTTGTGTTTAGTAGCTTTGTGAATCACACTGAGCACCTTTAGTACACTGATGCACATTTCTGCTTGTGGAAATAGTTGTTTGGGATGAGCATTGGTTCATTATGTAACTTTCACAACATCACGTATGGCTGTGCTGACGTGTCTATCTGTGTAACAAAAGATGTGTAGAAGTTGGTAATTCAAAATACAGACACATTACCTCTGTAAATGAATGAAATACGGCAGTTTACTGTAAGAATAAAAATAAAAATTACTTTTACGGTTTGTACCGTATTATAACAGAGAAATACTGGCAATCACAGCTGCCGTTTTTTTTACTGTAAATTTTACTGATTTTTTTTTAGTGTACAAGAAACTAGACAAATAATAATGTTGCGTTTTTTTCACTGTTATTTCATCACTGTAGTCTTGTGAAAGCGATAGTAGAGTTATGTAAAAAACAGATTAAAGCTGATCCCTTAATACACTTAAGCCTCTGTATTCGATTCAGTGCACCGACGACTTACAGCAAACTGTCCGATAGCAGACGTCTGGTGTGAGCTCTGTTTTTTTGTTTTTGTCCGAGCCATGAGAATTCTGTGCAAATATATTTTTAGACATATTCTCCTATATGTGCCTGTGTGTATGAGAGAGCTTGTCATGTCTGTCAGTGGAGTTACTGTGCTGCCATTGGTCGAATCCCACGCATTCAATCAGAGCTTCTGTCACACACACATTCACACACTAACACACACACCTACACACACACACACATACATGCACAGGAAGAAACGAGACCTCCAGTGTTAAAGCAGCTCCAGCACTCACAGTGAGTATTCACATTCTCAACTTTTCTATTGATGTCTATGGAATAACATACTGTACTGTCAGACATCTGTCAGTTTTGGGATGGAGAGATGAGTCATTGTGCACCGGCGCCTTTTGACAGAGTTTAAGGGGCCACTTTTTTAGTGTATTGTAGTGGGATGTTGATGAAAGCAGATGATAATTATGAAAAGAGATAGATTATGCAATTTCTGTGTTAGATTTTCGCTTTGTTTGAGTGTATGGATATTCATGCTCCTTTTCCGTCAAGTGTGTGGGATGGAAGTGACAAACACAGAGGATGGGGGGGAAAAGAGAGAGAGAGAAAAAAAACACACACAGGCAGTAAACAGATGGAATATCCTTCACCAAACTTACAGTTGGTGTTGTTTTTTTACCATGTTAGTCTGCAAGCAGATTTAAACTGGGAAGAGAGAGAGAAAAAAGCTTATACACATCCAAAGAGGATCTCAAGATGCACTTGATGTTTACCTTTGTCAGTTTTGCAATCAGATCATCCCAGATGGGATAAGTTTGCATTTTATGGATGGTAGTCAATACAATGTTGTGCCACTGCCATCTTTAACCCTTGCAGATTTCATGATGAAGGCATTTGCACTGTAAATAGAGTTAGAAGGGGAAATTATACAATCAATAGAATTTGAATAGCATCTGACATCATTGCAGCAGAACAGACGTGGCAAGTGAGTAATACTGAATTCCTGGAAGAAAAAAAAACACATGTTGATACTCATGAGGACAGATCAGGCTTAGTTTCAAGTGATAAAAATAAGTAAATAAACCACTAAACATCATCTCTAAATTTTCTGTTTAAAATCAGATATAGGTTTGTCAATAAAATAGATTTTTTTAATTCCTGGAAAACACACTTGCTAGCAATAAGTTTATGTTCGGAAGCTTTATAATAAAATATTTTGACTTAAATTAATATTTTTCAATCCAATTATGTGGGAAGCAGCTACAAAACATCCAGCCCGTTGTTTTTGCTAAATAAACCATTGAGGGTGATTAAAACACCTTCAGTTCATGTTGGAGTTCTAATCATCCTGTTATTTTGCGATAACAGCTGTCTATGCATTATGCCTTATACATGTCTATGCATTATGCCTTATATATAGATATTCGTTACAGAATTGTAATATCTTAATGTGAAATGGCATATAATAAATGTATCATTTACAAACTGAATCCAAAAATAATGTAACTTATTGTATTAAAAAAGTATAACAGAGTTAAGAGTTTTGGTCTTAACTTCAAAGCAGCTAACCGCAAACCAGATACCCCATGGTATGTATAAAACTAAAAGTTTTATGTATTTTGATCATATTGTTTTAAAATTGAATTAGAATTCAATTGAAATATCACAATAACAGAGTTGACATATAATCTACTATTGGTAAACATTTTGTACAAATGAATGAGAGAAGAATAATGACATGCCTCAATGCCTTCTAGAGTTTCCTGCAAGAGAAAGTGAAATCACTTGGAGCCAT
Source organism: Danio albolineatus (assembly GCA_903798035.1). NCBI lineage: Eukaryota > Metazoa > Chordata > Actinopteri > Cypriniformes > Danionidae > Danio > Danio albolineatus. The sequence continues at coordinate 12,426 of CAIGQQ010024596.1, forward strand.
CAGTCACGTTTCATCAGTACTTTATAGATTGTCATGCCTTTACCAATGCAACAGAATTGACCAGAAAGTTAAAGGACAGACACAAAATGTAGTTATTGTATAGTAGTAATTGTAAATGTGTGTAAATCTATAGTAGTAACTGAAATGTATATTTATTGCAAATGTTTATGGAACTTAGTAGAGGACACACACACACACACGCACGCACACACAATATTGTGTAATTCATATAACATTGGAAATTTTGAAGATGATATCAGTAGTTAATAAAATAAAACAATTAAAACATAAGAACTGAAAATAACTTTGAAGTGGTCGGTTGATTTTTTCCAGAGATGTAATTATTAGATTAATGTCGCACATCGAGAATGACCTTGGTCAAAATATGGACTGCATGTTCAAAATTGCGTGGGCAAAACCAAGCGCTCGATATTTGGTAGAGAAGAGTGGGCGCCCAGAGGGACAGAGCTGCGCTGGAGCTCAGCGAAACCAGTGCTGGCAGGGCTCGGGCATTCAGTTGCATTGGTTTCTGTCAATATCTGTTCTATCCGCTCTGTTTCACCTTTGACAATTGCTGGTGGATCGATAGGTCTGATCAGGAATCCGTCTTGATTTTCCCTCGTCGAGTTCAACCTTATGAATTACTCGCGACGCGTCGCCATTTGGTTACTCTCGTTATTTGTGCATCTAATTCAGGCATGTGCGTATTGCGGTAGATTGGAGATGATATCCGTTTGGCTCCTCTTTTTAAAGCTGCTGGTATGTATCAAAAATAATTATGCATCTGTTGCATCCGTATCTGCTTTGGCGAGAATCTGCATGCGCAAGGCACGAATAAAGAAGGAATGATGAAGAAATTCGGTGTGCTGCGTTTGTGCTGTCGTGTTTTGCAGTGTCCGGTGTCTCAAAAAAAGATTTATGAAGCTGCATTGTCTTACTTCATAACTGACTTGTATACATTCTTTATCTGCAGATATACAACATATAACATAATTATCATAAATAATAATACCAATACCATTTTACTAATCAAATTTACTAAATTTGCCATTAATTATATTTGAGAGGATTTGATTTAAAGGGACCACATCAAAATGCAAATCCATGTTAGATTGTGATATTTGTCATTTAGTTACTATTTACTTTTAACATTAAAGTGAATGGTGACTTGTTAGTCCTTTGTATAAACTATCACTTTAACGCAACACTAACACTTATTGGATAACTACTCATGACATCAATTTTGGTTTCTGCAGAATTCCACCTCTGGCAAAGTGGGCATGATGATGTTTAGACATCAGAAATGTATTTTCCAAAAACGGGCAGGGTGGCTCTGGGGTTAATGGCGGTCACAGCACCAGCAGGCATGCATAAAAGAACATCCTATTCGCTCGATATTTGCAATAGATTTGTTTCTCTCTGTATGTTAGAGGATAAACTCAGGCTGATAGCCCTAATAAACCTGCATGGTGCTTTGATAAGGCTGTCTCTGACTGTGGAGCTGTGTTGGCTCATACTGTATAATAAACAGCACAGCCTCCTCCAATAGAGCATGTTGCCTGGCAACGACTACTTTTCAGTGAAAAAAATTGCAAAACAGACCTTCTGAAATCAGATCTTGCCAATAAATTATGACTAACCCGGTACGAAATGGCATGATCAGCACAGAGGAGTAATATAGTGCTAAATTAGGAAACATTTGTCATTTTACTGTAGTTCTTGCAACAGTAATCCAGTTGATACTCACATATACTTTCTAAAAATATATATACTTTTTCAGAGGTGTTCCCCTTCTCTTTGTTTAAAATCACAATATGCCATACCTTAAAATAGGGACAATTTACATGACACAATTTTCAACTAAAATGGAAAAAAAGGTTTTGGCTTTTTTATTTGCATGATATTTTACGGGCATGAAAATGCAAACCTTGCAAAATGGTCACAAAGTGCAGGTTTTTGAAAACAATGTCATTATTGACTCAATGAGCATTACAAAAACATTATTTTGTTTTATTTAAAGAGTGATATCACATACTTGCAGCCTGTAGACATCTGTGAATACTTGAAAACTAAAACAATGATGTTGGACTAAATGATTAAAATTGTGCGAGCATGTAGTGTTTCTTTACAAAGTAAAACCTATTGACCTGCTATGCACAATACAGTATTTTTTATTACATAGCTTTTAGATCCGTGTGAGGAAAGTGTGGTCTAATTTCCACAGTAATGCCGAGTTCAGACTGCAGGATTTTCAAAGTAGTCGTGTCACAGATGTTTTCACACTGCATGACTATCTGGGCTAGCGTTTTGTCGCTGCTTTGTTTACACTGCAAGATGGATCGGTGACAGGGAGTTTCACACTGCATGACTTCAAAATAGGAAGAATCGCAGACAACTTTGTCCAAACTACGTCTCACACCCAAAAACACGTGGTATATCTTTTGTTATTAACTACATAACGAGAAACAAGCCTTTAATGGGGTAGAGAATGCATATTTGCTCACCTGACTTTGAAGGTAATTAGCAATTTTCCTCACCTTTTTTATTTTTTGACCGGGTTGAGTTGTTATATTGCTCACATGACAAGTCAAACAGACACGGGAGCTCATGCCAAATTTACACAAATTTTCCCCCTATTTCTTGCATCAAAATAAACTGAAAATGAGCTTTTAACTTCTCCCTCAACCTCCCGCTGGCCTGCAGGTACCCACACTAGTGAATGCTGCTCTCTCATTGGCTGTAGGCGATTGCCGATGTTATTTTCAGTCAAAACACATTTCACATGGCATGATTTGAATCGCAGACAGCTCCAGATATTTAGCACGCCAAATATCTCCTGGGCATCGGCGACTCATCGGTGATTCTCTCAGATCGTGTCATACACGAGCACGAGCAGGGCTAAAATCATGCAGTCTGAACTAGGCATAAGATCAATTAACTCATCCTCTGATTACAGCTGTTTTAGATTTGGCAAAAAAGAGAGGTAAATTTATAGCAGAATTTCGAAATCCCATATTGAATCCCATATTTTGCTACTCCGGCTTTCTGTAAGACAAAAAACATCTTTTAGATTTTCAGCCCATTTGTAACAGCATATTAGAAACCACTTCACATGATTATTTGATATCAAATAAATTCACTCACTAATACCTCACGACTTGAATTCCAGAACAGCTTGATAAACTAAATGGACATCAAGCATTTCAGCTGAAAAAAATAAAAGGAAAAAAGAAACAAGGCTGGATCTTCTAGCGAAATAGTTGGCATTTGTCATGTTTGATGTGTTCCGTCTTTATAAGCTTGGTGTTTCTTTAATTCTAAACAAACTTTTTTCCCCGATGTGACTTCCATAGAGAGCCACAGCTGGTGTGGGAAGGTCATATGGAATTGAATTAGATGAAGGCAAAGGGACTTCGGTAAATCAGCAACAAAAAGAGCAGGAATACCTCTCTGAAGCAGTCACCATGGAGACCAACCAGCTTTCAGAAATGGCTGATCTAACAGACTGTAAAATGGATCCTGGGTGTACAGAGGACCAGACATGTCAATTCACAGAGGACGTGAATGATTGTTTTGTTGCATATTTCTCAGAGTGCCTGGATACCAGACAGAGCAACCCCCACGAAGACCTGGATGGGCAAGAAAACGAAGATCTGGATGAGCAAGACAACAAAGCCATAAGGAATGACTGTGACAGCTCAGGTGAATCTGATGGGAGCAAAGACTCTCAAGAAGGCCTTATGCTCAAGGTCAACGAACAAGAAGCGTCAAATGACATAGAATCTGTGACCTTAGAGTCTCAAGAAGACCCCGAGATGAATGATCAACCAGAAGAAGAAATGGAAATCATCAACACTTATGAAGCCCAGGAGGAAGAACAGGAAGAACAAGAGGAGAAGGTGGCACTACAAGAAGAACCTGAGCTGGAGCAGCAAATGTGTGGGCTAGTGATTTCTGAAGTCCCAAATGAATGTTGTCCAGATATGGATCAAGACAACCTAAGTGACTGTCTACTTGTGGAGATGGCCATCATTTCATCAGATAGTGATGCTGAGGAGCCGTGGAGGTCTGTAGTTCCACCAGCTATCGACAAGGAAGAGGCTGAAAATAACTGTGATCTCTTGGGCACGGATGAAGCAGAGATAAACCTAGAAGACCAAGCAACACAAGAAGACGATGAAGTGATTGACAGCAACGCTGAAGATGAAGCTTTGTCTTTGAGCATTAATGAAACTGAGATTCTAGAACAACCAGACTGTCCCACCGAATGTGAGCTGCAAGATATTTCTTTGGAGTCTACTGTCCATTACTGCAGCTTAAACAAGATTGCAGAAGATGAAGAAGAGCTTGCTAAAACTACCAAGCACAGCCTGCAGCGTTTGTCCTGCTCAACTTCAGAACTCGACAAGAAGTTGCCACAAGACTTCTGCGTGATTCAAGAAATGAAGAGCGAGAATGTCAGCACAGAGCATCTGGATTTCAGGGTGACTCGCAAGCAATGGCAGGAGATTGAAGAGCAAACCAAGGGTCTGGTGCACAGGCCAATGATGAAGCCGGGATCTTGCCAGGGTGGACACAGCTTCATGTACACTCCTGTCCGCAACATTGATCGCCCCCGAAGAGACCCTGACATAGAAAACCTTAGCCTTGGTGATTACCAATACACTCAGTTCAGCCCCTGTTCGGAGGACTCTGGTCTAGATGACACAAGCTACAGGTCCCCTTATGATGAGCCGGAGACTCCAGTGGAGCGGGAGATCCGTGAAGCTCTTGAACGAGAGGAGAATTTCAGAAGGGAGAGAGCAATGGCAAAGATGTCTTCTGGTGACCCTATGCAAGGTAAACCTAGGCCTGCTGTTCTTCAACACAGCAGATCAGAGCCTGGAGAGAGAGGACGGATGTTTGACACACCGGAGGACAGGTGCAGGTCTCAGAGGTCTCCTGGTGCAAGAACTCCAAGTTTGTCAATCACCGCATCCTCTGGAAAAAGTCCCACATACCATGAAATGACTGCCAACAATGTCATTATACTAGAACCGGATTCGTACCCCGCCAACCAGCAGAAAAAAGGAAAGGGTGGGCTGCTCTCTCCAAAAACAAGTAGCTTCCAAGAATGGCCATCAGACATGAACAATGTCATCATCCTAGAGACGTCCAATCTCATCATTCGAAGTGCCTCTGAATTCTGCCTGAGCACTGCAGGCCAGGAGACTCAAGAAAGTACGTTTCAGAACAATCCCTTCTTCAAACTGCGCTCCCACAGCACCCAGTCTCTGGTGGATCAGGAGATCAAGCTGGTCAAGCAAAGAGAAGAGGAGCTTAGGAGGCAGAGAGCACAGCTATATGTAAAGGAGAGATATGACACAGTGCTTGTGTCCCCCAGTCAACTGCAGAATTTCACTTACGAGCGATCAGGTAACATGAAAACTAGTAAAGCAAAAGGGTCCCCGACCCTACATCTAAGAGTAACAGTCATGTTGACTTCAGTTCCAGGTCTGCTCAAACTTACCTATTTATCAGCTAAACTGTTAAAGAGTGTTTACTTGAAGAGTTTGTTCACCCAAAAAATGAACATTTACTTTAGTTCCAAACCGTTATGAGTTTAGGGTATGTAAATGATAACAGAATTGTAATTTTTGGGTGAGAATTCAGTTATTGTTTACATACCCTTAACTAGGGCTGTGCAATATGGACAAAATAATGATACTGCGATTTTTGGAACAAATATTGCGATTGCGATTTATTTTTTTAGATTTTGGCAGCTGTTTTTGCTTTTTCAAACAAGTTACATACATTCTAAATGTATTCAGTGCACACAAAGTGCAAAACAAAACATTTCACAATGAATTAATATGGCATTAAGTTTAATAAACAAAACTGTAGTAAAACTGTCTTTAAAACAGACACCATCAAACAAATTAAGATGAACTAACCTCACCTCTAGTTAAACACACACTGTAAACAGTAGTACTAACTGCTTGATAAACAAAACTGTAATAAATTGTCTTAAAAACAGACAACATGAAAAAATAAAGAGTAACTAACCTCAATTCCGGTCTTAACAATAAATAAAAACTAACGTCAATCAAAACCACCTATTCGGCTCTCTGGCTTAACTTTGTCGAGTGTGGAGTGAGCTCTGATTGGTTAACATCCGCTCAGCTTAGCTGTAATTGCCCGGTATGCTGCATCAGTTCTGATTGGTTAACATTAAAATCATGCGCACAAGAGCGTGAACAGTAAATCAAAATAAATTTATAGATAAAATTGCAGCCTTTGCGATTTAGAAATTGCATGTGCTTAAATCGCGATTGTTTTGCGATTAATTGCTCAGCCCTACCTTTAACTTGAATTATGTTAATTTAGTCCTAGTAGAATTAACATATAGCTTAAAGTTTTGCGTAGTTATGTTACTTCAACTAGGGCTATTTATTTTCACATTGTGTAAAATTTTAGCACTATTTTTTAGTAATGAGAGCTATTTGGGTTGAGTGTTTGAATTGGTTTAGGCGTGTTTGATTAGGGTTTGAGCTGAAATTTTCAGCATGATATCTACTTAGAAGCAAGCCTGGAGACTTCTGCAGTACAATATTTACTGATGTTAGGAAACACATGAATGTCCTTTATTTGTACATTTTACAGGAGATGTAGCAGCAAAATCGAAGTCATCCCCCTCATCTCCATCAAAAACACGCAAAATGGACCGCTCTGCTTTGTCCTGTGACCACAAGGTACGTTATTTTGAAGTTTGCTGTGAATCAAATATACAGATTTTTTTGTAAAAATGTACATACGTTTCTGTTTGTCATCTCATGTATCATGTATAACTGTTCCATTGCAATACACTTTTCTGTTTTTCATTCACATGTCTTTGACATCTCATCGATCTGTACCCATTTCACCTTGAAACTGGAAACTGCAGGTTTACAGGTGAAGGTTTTTCCTTTAGTTCCCTGAAGCACCTTACCATCGAGTCAGACGAAAAAGTGCCCTGGCCCAAAGGTGGGAGGCTGGAATCTTTGCCAATCATCAGCAACAAGACTGAGCAATTTGCCTAAGTGAAGCTTTAAAGCACAAATCCAGTTTCCATTATATCCAGTATAAGCATGTACAAATAGTTTTAAGGTAAAAAGTTAATACAGACCTGGAACTATATAATAGGTGAGTACAAAAATATTCACACATGATGTAATACCTTTTTTAAAATATTTTGGCTGCAAAAAATGTATTAATTTTGAATTCTGGGTACATTTTTATATTACTGCAGATGAAAAATGTATACAATAATGTATTGATAAATTGCACTGTGTACAAAAAATAATGGCAAACATTGAGAAATGTATTTATTGTTCTCATTTCGCATTGCATACATCATTAACAACAATATTTTGAGTTTTAGTTTAACAAATCGGTTCCTTGTTTAAAAGATATTTTGTCACTTTAAAAATTACTGTACATTTAAATTTGTTTTAACCTGATCAAAAGTGCAATTCAAAGGTATATTTCACCCAAAAATATACATAATTCTGACATCATTTACCCACACTTCACTTGTTCAAACCGTATTTGACTTTCTTCTTCTGTTGAGCACAAAAGAAGACATTTTGTAACATGTTAGTATCTAGCACCCATTGGCTTCCAAGGTAATTGTTTTTCCTACCATGGAAGTTGATAGGTGCCAGCAACCAGCATTTTTCAAAATATCTTCTTTCATGTTCAACAGAAGAAAGAAACTCATAAAGGTCCACATGAGGGAGAATAAATGATGAGGTAATTGTAAATTTTGGGTGAACTAACCCTTTAATACAAGAGAAAGCCATTGCTATGAGTGTGTAACAGAGTATATTATGGATGTAGCTTCCAGGGGTTTTACAAGTAGCTGTATTCTGTACCATTATAACATTGTGAGCCTTTTAAATACTTTATGTTTTGATTGCCTACATATATTGTGAACATTTATTCTTGTGTGAAAGTAATTTAAAATAGATGTGAATTTGCATCTTAATAGAAATGTTTCTTCCTTGCAGGATGTTTTCAATGCAAATAAAATGTTCAAACCTTAAAATTCAATAAAATGAAAAGATATTGACATTGAACTGTATCGCTGTATGAATGAAATCTAAGCACTCATCCCGATTTATGTCCAGAAAGCTGCCATATGATTCATTCCTTGGCTATATGTTCCCAATGGCGGCGAGCAGCGAGAAACAGAATGCTGAATTTCCTAGTACAAAAATGGCAAGGACAGACAATCTAAACTTAGTATCCTGTGGAAGCAGAAAGAATGGCATTTGGTTAGAAAGAACAGTAAGTTCTTTTGAGTTTCATAGTGTGCTAGTCAGCGCTTTGTTGATTTCTGATTCACTTGTTTTGCTTTTAATATTAAAGGGTTAGTTCACCCAAAAATGAAAACTCTGTTAATAATTACTCATCCACATGCCATTTAAACCCTTGAGACCTTCTTTCATCTTTGCAACGCAAATTTAAAAGTACGTCCGGGCAGTTGATTTAAGACTGAAGGGTTTTATTCCGCAAAAACAACTGTCTGGGTAAAATTTACCCCACCTTTTACATGGCTACTTGCAACAACACATGTTAAAGTAGACACAAAATATTGTTCAGAGCCTTAATAGTTCACTCACTCTCCTTCAGCTTAGTCTCTGCTTTATCAGGGGTCACTACAGCAGAATACAAAGTCAATTACTCTGGCATATGTTTTACTGGCAGATGCCCTTCTTGCAGCAAACCCACAAACTTTCTTATTAATACACTATGGCTAATTCATTCATTCATTCATTCATTTTCTTTTCGACTTAGTCCCTTTATTAACTCGGGGTCGCCACAGCGGAATGAACCACCAACTTATCCAGCATTTGTTTTACGCAGCGGGTGCCCTTCCAGCCACAACCCATCTCTGGGAAACTATGGCTAATTCATTTAATACAATTCACCTATACCGTATGTCTTTGGACTGTGGAGGACATGGAAGCATCTGGAGGAAACCCATGCAGACGCGGTGGAAACACACAAGCTGTGAGGCAACAACACTAACCACTGAGACACACAAATGAAAACAGCTGATTGAAGCTAAAAGAGCATACCTGTAGCCTATATGTATTATTGAGTCACAATATGGCAGCAAACAGCAAAAAAGAGCGATGTGACAGACAAGCATACGTGAATTTAGAAGGTCAAGATGATTTGAAGTACATAGATGAGCCTGTTTTATTTTCAGTGGCTGTATCTGGGAATAACATATTGGAACATTTGGAATGTCACTCGTGACTGACCAAGCAGAATTACGTATCAAAGACTGCTGTGTAATAAACAAAAATAGAGAATTTATTCAACAGTTTCCTCGCCTAAGTGTCAGTATATTGGGCTCATTCACAAGCACTTTACACTGGACTTCTTTTCTGAATGAGTCTAGACATTTGCAATCTACGAAGGATGAGGGAGCTCTCGGATTTCAGCTAAAATATTTTAATTTGTGTTCTGATATTGAATGAAGGCCTCAGGGGATTGGAACAACATTGAGTAATTAATAACATACTGAAATTTGGGGGTTAACTAACACCTTAGTATTGATCTTTGTATCATCTCCATCTTTGTGTTGGAGTAAAGTATGACTTACCCAGTTTACATTTTTTGCAAAGTCAGAGAGAACTGGAAGTCTATCTTCATCTCCACTCCCTAGTCAAAAGGGAACCGTTACTAAACATGTACTGTTACATTATGTTCACAAATATATTTAGCCTCATTTTAATCTTAGTTATCATCTTTCATCTACAGGCAAAGGTGATTCAAGTCCCAAATTAATCAGATGTAAACTTGTCACTAATGAATCAATAACTTTTGAGTGTTAAACAAATTATGTTGATTTAAAAGACACAGACACATGCTTTTAAATGTGTTAAAAACGGGTTATACAAACCTTTTCTAATAACACCATGCTTATGAAGTTGCAACACCAGCTTTAACACAATTGTCCAAACCACAAAAGTAGAAAGAATCCCTGTGGTCCATGGATACGGCAGTAAAAGAGACTGTTGCTTTATTCCCAAGAACATGGAAGTCACTGAAATCACAATTTAGTAAAGTGACGTTTTAAAATGATTTGTTTTAAAAATGTTTTGCCTGTTGTATTACTAATATAACCGGTTATAAGCTTTTTAAGTGAACTTTACCAGCAATAATTTCAGCCGCATTTCCAACACCCCAATGTAGCCAGTTGAATATCCACCTCCTGAAAGAATGAAATTATCATCCTGAGAGTTATTCTAAGATATGCGAGCAAAAGTTGTACATTTAAATTCATCACCTTGCGGAGTCTGGAGCTGGTCTGAATGCAGCCATTAAAGGCTGACAGAAAGCCAGGATCATAACAGTGCAGCCCAGGTATGGATGAGCACCCGCTCTCTGAACAGAACAAGTGATGTTATTGTTAACTTAAAAGATTAAAACTTGTCTTTAACTGAAATAAAGTTGAAATTATGTAAATTATAATATACTTGTTCTAAAAAACTTAATAAAATGTTCACAAGGCGCTTAACGTTGAAGCACGTAACCAAAAAGATATAAACACAATAATAAATAATGAATATAAACACAAAAATACAAAAAAATTTAATATATTTAAATGAAAATTTTGATTATTATATAATAGTACAAAATATAATACAATTAATTTCCAGAACCTGAATATAAGCACAAATTAGACTACACCACAGTTAACACACATTGGTTGTATTCCACTCCACCCTTAGAAATGCACCCTAGCCACTTGTCTTCGAGGGAACCCCCAATCCCATTTTAAAGTGCGTTCCACTTCATCAAGTGAACAGGAGAAGTTTACATAAACATACCCTCGACCCCTCAATTTTGACAGAGGGAGAGCGTCACCTTCATTTGTCCACTACAGCACCTATATGTCCCACAATGCAATGCAACTGTAATGTCACAATAGTGTAGTTTGCAAATGCTCAAGGATAGGGAGTTCCATTTAAACCCATTCAAATGTCACTTGTGTAACATAATCAATGATGTATATCCGAGTCAATGAGACAGAGGGAAGTTAGCAAGTGAAGGGCATAAAAAATTGGACTGGAGTGCAGCCATTCTCTCAGATCCACAAATTGGTCTGGAAAAAATATATATGTGGCGCCCTATTTTCAATGAGTGAAATTGGCATTTAAAGATTTATTATATTTTATTGCAAATCAAAATACAGGCTTTACTCACTGTGCTCCATTTTCCTCTGTAGATAAAAGGAACAATGAAGCCCACTGTTGTGAGCAAAACTGTAAGGGACATCAACATTCTGTGCACCTATAAATGGAGATATTATTTATATTATTTTTAAATATGCAGTTATAAAATGTGCAAAGTGCATAATAATGAAAATGGTGTATTATTATTATTATTATTATTATTATTATTATCATCATCATCATCATCATCATCATCATCATCACCATTATTATTATTATTATTATTATATACTAGCAGCATAAGTAAATTGTATTTAAAAACATGCTGGTATTAAACGTTCATACCTGAAACCATATTTTTTGCCCAATCAGTGTTTGTTCAGGCCAGTCAGGTTTAAAATAGCCCGCCATTAATGTCCCAGTGCTTCCTGCTAGCATCCAGGCAATCAGCATTAAAGCTCCTGCATTTAAATTTGAAAATTAAATGAGGTTACAACCATTTGAGTTTTTTTAATCCTTATTTGCAGGTCACTTTGAATACAAGTACATATAATGTAAATAAATATATCAACGTAAGTAAAGTGGGCCTTGTCAAGTATGGTTTTACCCATACTTGAAATTGGTCCTCTACTTTTAACCCATCCACACAGACATTTTGAGTGAGAGCAAACACACCCACAAACACACACACACACAGTGAGCATATATCCATAGCAGCGGGCAGCTATTGCTTCCAGCGCCTGGGGAACAATTAGGGCTTAGGTGCCTTGCTCAAGTGCACCTCAGCTAGGTATTGAAGATGGAATCGAGCCAGCATACATTAGGTTACAAGTCTAACTCACTGGCGATTAGACCACAACTGCCCCCTTGATGATGCTATCAAGCAATTTGCACAAACTCATTCATGCACTGTAAAAAAATGCAGGGTTCCACACAATTCATTCATGTTGTCCCAACAGCAAATCGATTAAATTAACGTAACAAATTTAAGTGGATTGAACATGAAACAATAAAGTTGTCTCAAAAAAAAACATGAATTGTGTTGTTTCAGCACATTTTAAATACAGTAAGTAGTTTGAACAAGCAGTAAAAATATTTTTTGAGTGTGTGTTGTGATTTATCCAAATGCCATTTTGTCATTTCGAATACCCCATTGTGCTTTATCAGGTGTTAAATTTCATAGCTGTTTCTGAATGTGTGTCAGAATGTAGTGCTCAAAAAATAAAAATAAATATTAGGACAAAGAAATAAAAAACTAAATGCAGCAAGCATATTTTGTCTTTAATAGACATCAAATAGATGTCTAAACAGACTTGTTGGCTAAAACAAGGCAAACACTCGGCTGTTAGTAAAATTCTAAGAGCTGTCTTGCACAAATCCAACGATAGACTAGTCATCAAATAGACTGAATGAGTGGTTACATATGTGAAGCCTGCCTAATCTGTCTATTTGATGACTTCTTAGTCTACTTTTGACAGCATGGTGGCTCAGTGGTAAGCACTGTTACCTTACAGCAAGAAGCTCTCTGGTTCAAGTCCCAGCTGGGTCAGTTGGCATTTCTGAGAGGAGTTTCCATGTTTGCCCACAGTCCAAAGACATGTGCTATAGGTGAATTGAATATAATTGAATATGTGCTATAGGTGAAACTAAACTGGCCATAGAGCATGTGTGTAAATGGATGTGTATGGATGTTTCCCAGTTCTGGGTTGCAGCTGGAACGGCATCTGCTGTGTAGCGACCCCTGATGAATAAAGGGACTAAGCCGAAGGAAATGAATTTATTCATTTCTTACATTTTCACTGACAGCCCAAATTCAAAATGAAATACAATTAAGCTGCAGCTATGGGACTGCCTTGAGAAAATTGGACTTCTTGCCACTGAACTGAAATTCAAATGTGTTTATTTGCATTTGGTCAATCAATTAAGTATTAAGCTTCACTTTAGCTTCACTATTTTAGACAAGAACTAAAACTGCTATGTATATTATAAGAAAATGTACGTGTTTTTGACCTTTAAATTGATAAACCTACAGTAGGAGACCTCTGAAACCAAAACCGAAATAGCATAATAGTAGCAGATTAACTGCTTTAACAGACTTTTATCAACAACAACTTCAGTACACTGTTCAAGGACACTAGAGTGATAATTCATGAATTGTCTATTGCAGAGTTTGAGCAGGCAACATTTGATTCTTGCAGTAAACTAAACGACAGCAGAAAACGTACCATGGTATTTCATGAGGAGAGGAGAACGAGAGCCTGTCAGTATCTCAGGAGGACCGGTAATGACCTGATGATGGGACGATATCAGCGGCTGCCGCGCATGTCTATGGATCATCCCTGCAGCACAACAAAACACCACAATAAAACTGATGACTGATTGCACGCCAGGTCTATCATACAATAAAGGTGGGATATAAAAACAAATCCTCAAACTTCTCCAATTGCTGTATCATCCGGTCAAGTGTTTTAAGAAATGTGCTTGTTTCCTTGTAAAGGTTTAATCAAGACTTTATCTCTATTCCTTGTGCACCCAGTGATCCTGTCATAAAATAAATGACAGGAAACAAAAGACTCGAGACGTAGCAGACACATGCTAATCAGTAAGGTCTGAAATCCGGATTTGTTGAGTAACTGGCAGCGCGGAGGCCATAAACAATGTTGCACGCACGCTGCATCTGAAGAGACACATAAACTGATTCCAAGAAAATACAGCCTGTTTGCAAATTTTGGAAGATTGTGATGACCAGAAAGACAATCACAAATTATTCACGCTATAAATATAGCATTGAAAAAATGTAAATAAGGCAAATCAGAACATTCACTCTACATGTGCTCTGTTATATATTGGTGTTATGGTAGTATTAATTAACTGTTATAATATGTAGTTATAACAGTCACTCTCAGAAAAAAATGGTACAATGCTACCAAAGAAGGTAAAAACCCTTGTCACTGGGGCAGTATACCTTTTTATTGGACAGAATTGTACCTTAAGAAAAGAAACAAATACCTTTTAGGGTCATGATTTGTACCATGGGAAACCAAAATGTACCTTTGTTTTTAAAAACCTGCAGATACAATATTGTATACTTTGTGAAAGGTACCACCACAGTGACAAGACACTTTAACAGTGTCAAAAATGCTTACCAAACATTTTTTTAAAATGCCTTAAATGTTTAATTTACAATACCTATAGTTTTATGTTTTACCAGTTGTTTTGCATTATTGTATTATAGAACTAAAAAGGTATGTTTATAAGTATCTTTAAACACTTTTAAATGATGATTCTTGTTTTAATATGGAAATTATTTATAAAAATCACTTTGCCTTTCCAGTCATATTTATTTTCAGTGATACTGTAATAAAGAAGAAGTTGTTCAAGACTTTTGTAGATAGAAAGAGATATTATATTAGATGTATATATTAGATGTAAAGAAATACTATTGTTTTCAAAAAATAATAATAATAAATATTACACAAATAAAAGAAAAAGAATTTACATATTAACAGTAACAGTTTTTAATGTAATTAATGCGCAGTCACCATATTCTGCACTGCCGTGTGCTATGAAGAGGTAGTAGCTGTTGTTCAGACTGAAGCGCACCGGGTCCTGTGGGGTGTAGATGAATCTGGAGAACTTGCACTGAATGACCCCATCTGAAACTCTCCAGCCTACATCTATCAGCACCGACTGCAGAGGAAGTGAACATCATGATCATTTCATTTACAACTGACACTGCATAACGGTAGGACACGCTGTCATCTTGTTAGACTATAATGATTTTATGGGTTTAAAATTATGTTATGACAACATATCACAGTACTGAAAAGTAAAAAAGTCAGTATCACAAATATATTAAGTGCTTACCGGGGATGTCACCCTTGGATATGTCCTGCCTGTAGTGTGAGCTGCTTCCACACTCACACGACCCTCGTCATTTACACACAAATATGCGTCATCATCACCCTGGTGTAAAATGAAGATCATAATGAATGTCACATGAATGTAACACAGCTATGCAAAGGCCTAAAAATATTTGAAATGTCACACAGCAGTTTTATACATTTTATTTAGTTTAATTCTAGAGCTAAATTTCCTTCACCCACTAAAATGTCATTTAGAGAAATAACAGTTTATATACCTAAAAAAAAAATCCTAGTCATATTAAGAAGAATCATTTCATGGCATTAACAGACTCTAAAAAACAGTTAATTGATATTTTACATTTTATACTATATATCATATCAGTATGTTACACCTGTTTTTGAACGATTAAAAACAAATCATTCATGATCATTTAAAATATAATATGATCACTAATTTAAATAAGTGCAGGTCAAAATTAGTGTGCTTTTAATTTCATTCATTCATTTTCTTGTCGGCTTAGTCCCTTTATTAATCCAGGGTCGCCACAGCGGAATGAACCGCCAACTTATCCAGCATTTGTTTTATGCAGCGGATGCCCTTCCAGTCGCAACCCATCACTTCACCTGTACTGCATGTCTTTGGACTTGTGGGGGAAACTGAAGCACCCGGAGGAGACCCACGCGAACACAGTGAGAACATGCAAACTCCACACAGAAATGCCAACTGACCCCAGCCGAGGCTTGAACCAGCAACCTTCTTGCTGTGAGGTGACAGCACTACCTACTGCACCACCGTGTCGCACGTGCTTTTAATTTTTAAATGTTAAATCAAAATTGAAGCATTAAGGCTCTGGAGATAAATGTTGCAGGATTTTTTTCATCAAGTTAGCCTTATGTTAGTTATGTCCATCATGTTAGTACTGTATGTCACATTAGAAGTTGTTATTTGAATTTTAAATTAGAAAACAGCTGATTGTTTCACTAAAGAAAACCTATGAAATACTAACTGCATAATGATACATAATACATACAGATCTCTTAAAGAAATACTCTTAATGATGAAGGACAGAAGTACACGCAAAAGCACCAATTTCCCATTTCATGTCAAAAAATTCTACATTATTCATTCATTCATTTTTTTGTCGGCTTAGTTCCTTTATTAATCCGGGGTCGCCACAGCGGAATAAACCGCCAACTTATCCAGCATTTGTTTCACGCAGCGGATGCCCTTCCAGCTGCAACCCATCTCTGGGAAACACCCATACACTCTCATTCACACTCATACACTACGGACAATTTAGCATACCAAATTCACCTATACCACATGTCTTCGGACTTGTGGGGGAAACCGGAGCACCCGGAGGAAACCCACGCAACATGGAGAACATGCAAACTCCACACAGAAATGCCAACTGACCTAGCCGAGACTCGAACCAGCGACCTTCGTGCTGTGAGGCGAACGTGCTACTCACTACTCCACCGTGGCGCTTCCTTTACATTATTATAAATAAATAATCACATTTTCTAGTAATAATAATTGGACACTGTTTGGGCGCATCGGCAACGTGTGTGTAACAAGTTATATTAACATTGAATTTCACTCAAAATCTATCCCTTTAGTTATTAATTATTTTAAAGGCAATTATAAACATAAGATTCTGGAAAATATAGTTTTATATTTCTCTTGATGTCATGGTTCTACATTTATACAGGTTCTACAGTAAAGCTTTGCTTTGGCATAATATATTGTTGTTGTAATTATGCAGTCTGTTAAATTGTAATATGAAGACATGTTCTCAGCATGTGTGGCTGCATGAAAAAAAGTCAGACAATGCTGAAAATATCAAAGAAGGCCCCCTTTATTATTTTTTTGTTCGTTTTTTGTTGTTATTGTTATTATTAATTCATATTTTAAAAATGGCAAAAGGAGTATTTGTTTTCAATTTTCAACACAACACTGAGCCATGGGTCAGGTGGGTCATGTGCAGTTTCATTAGAATATGACATAAAATAATGTTACACATGTGACGGTTGAGATACACATCATATTTTTTAAGAACACATAGTGTTCTAAACCAAAACAGACACTATTCATTCATTTTACTTCGCCTTAGTCTCTATTTCAGAGGTCGCAACAGCGGAATGAACCACTAACTATACCAGCATATGTTTTATGCAGCTGATGCCTTTCCAGCCGCAACCCAGTGGGAAACACAAAAACACTCGTTCACACACACACACTCATATACTACGGCCAATTTAGTTTATTAAATTCACCTATGCACATGTCTTTGAACTGCGGGGGAAATCAGAGCACCCGGATAAAACCCACACAAACATGGGAGAACATGCTCTACACAGACATGCCCACTGCATGGCCCAGCCGGGATTTAAACCAGCAACCTTCTTGCTGTGAGGTGACAGTGCTAACCACTGAGCCACTGTGCCGCCCTAAACTGACATTTTATAGAGTCGAATAAGCACCCCAAAATTATTAAGAAAAAACAATGGATTTCAGTCTGCAAATATAATGCAGAGCAACGCAATATGTCTCATTTCAATTCATTATACAGTAAATACAGTTATGGATATTGTATTGTTAGTCAACATTTTGTCATGCTCACCATCCATTTATCACTAGACAGAGCGAAGGAGACGTATCCCTGTGCTGGCCCACTCAGCTCAAATGAAACCGTCTGCCCCAAAGTAGAATAAGCGAGGTAGAAGCAGTTTGTGTCCACAAAAGGGTTACAGCCGACAGGGTCAAGGAGACAAGATTTCTCTCTGCCACATCCATCTGAGCTGAACTGTGAGAGAAGTGGCACTTATTAATAAATGGCAGCTTGTGAGAGATGCATGATTTGTATTGGGGCACATACTGGCTGAGGTATTATAGAGGTGCTGGAAGAGTGTGTAGACATTGCAGTGGTGGACTGAGGTGGAGCAGGAGTCACATCACCATGGGTTATCACAGGACCACGAAGTTTGAGCCAGAAAACTTTGTAGTGGGCAAGAACTGTGGCACTTGATGTAAAAATACAAACAAAAAGGCATATTATTAGTTTGGAAAAAGCCTACATGTACTGTATGTGCAGCAAACATTTTGATGTTTTCAGTATTGAAAGACTCACAGAAACTGTACAGCAGGAGGAGAATTGGATGGAGCTTTCCAGATCACCTCAATTTCGTTCTTTTTGGCATTACTGGTGTGACTAACAGCAGAGCCCTATGAAGATCAAATTAAAAGCACATTGAAACATTATTTATTATTTATATTTTGTATAAAAGCGATAAGCTAATTTTATCTTTAGTATTTGCACTCAGCCTCATGTCATTTCCATGTACTAGTAACAGATACATCTTGTGATTTGATACAGTATTAGTAAATGTTGAAATTCATTTAATCAATTAAACACTTTAGAAATACTGCTCATTGTCAATTCATGCACTGTAAGTAATAGTTGCTGCCCTAATGTTTTTGTTAAATTAAATTGAACTTTAATGGTCATTTCAATGCACGATACATCACATGAAATTGATTTTAAACATAAAGTTACATTTCTTTTAAAAAACAATTATATTTTGCAGTGCAACGAACATTTTAATTAAGTTCAATTAAATTAAATCAAAAACAAATGTTGTCACAACTTGTTGATCACATAATTTGCAGTGTTTTAGCTATTAGACTTCAATGGAACGTTATTGTAAAGTGTTAACAATATTTTTGTGTACTTTTTAATTTTATATTTGATGTTCATTTTGATTTATTTCATATTTTGTCATATATAGTACTTGGTACAAATCTCTCCTCACAAATCTCTCATTTAAATTATTATTTTCTATAGGATGCTTAATTGTATATATAATATTATATTCGTGCATGATATGCATTAAATTGATTTGATATTTGTTTTGATATTTATTCACCGGGATAAACCCCTTGAGATGTACCATCTCATTTTCAAGGGGGTCCCACAATTAATCACAATCACATAACAAAACACCAAAAGACAAAAACAAGACATAACTTACACAACATCTAAGACACAAAACATAAAAAAAAAATTGAAAAAAAAAATTGAAAGGGAGGGAAGGGGAAAATAGCATACATACCTACATCTACACATGTACATAGTACAAAAAATACATATACATATACATACATACAGACATAAACATACAGACTCACATATGCATATATATACACATATACCTACATACACACATATACATGTAAGAGTACAAATCAGTGTATCAAAACAACACATAAGTAATAACTTACTCAGGAAAAACAAGTACAATCCAAAGTAAAATATGATAACAGAGTTTGCTTAAAGACTTTAAAGGATGTAATGGATCATGTACATATGTACATTACTGTAACACATTTTATTCAAGAACATTTGAACTGGTTATTTACAACGCAATTCTGTTATTCAACCTATTATTTTCATGGAACAGTCAAGTTGCATGTTAATTTGCTATGCGAAGAAAATGAAATCATTTATTTTTGGCATGCTGACTTATGTGAAATCGTGAATATAGGTCTATATAATCACTTGAAATTTTGAAATTATTGCTTTTTTTGCTTTGAGTAAGCTATATAAGATCAATTCAAACATCCAGCTCATAAGATCAGTTCAAACTTTTATGAAATAAAATCAGTTGTTTGCTGTATAAAAATATAACATTTTGAAATATGTATCGGCTATAGTATACAGATTAACAGCCTCCAAATTGGGATCGGCCAAAAATCCATATTGGTGCATCCCGATTTTTTTTGGTAAAAAACATGATAAAATATAAAAAATGTATCGTCACCTTGGAATAACAA
This sequence comes from Danio albolineatus, assembly GCA_903798035.1. NCBI lineage: Eukaryota > Metazoa > Chordata > Actinopteri > Cypriniformes > Danionidae > Danio > Danio albolineatus. Next base: position 32,336 of record CAIGQQ010024596.1, read on the forward strand.
GGTTCCATCTGTATTCTGAATGATTTTGAGATATTGAGCTTTAAAGTTTTTGCATTCCATAGCAAACAGTAAATAAAACGTCTTAAAATGTAAACAACTTATCCCATTATCCCATTATGTAAATAAGTTATTTGAATATGTCAATAACTCAATTTTGACAAATTGAGGTTCTCAGATAGAACCTTATAATTCTAAGGTGACGGTATATTTTTGTGACTTATTTAAAAAAAAAAAATCAGTCAGAAATGAAAATTAGATCGTCATCCACTCACCCTTGACAGCGGAACACAGACTTAACTGCTTTCTTTGCTCTATTAGGCTTGCCTGTCTTGAGGTGTGTAGGTGGAATTCAGAACAAAAGCTAGGTTTATGAGTAGCATTTTGTCAAACTCCATGTCTGATTCACAAACCGTGTCACTAAATTGGTCTTTGCTTCTTGGTTCTGCCAGACAAAAAGATTGTGCGTCTTTATTTATTTTAAATGTCAGATTACTTCTTTGCAGCTTGAATTATATGTGGCTGTTAACACTGATTGTGCAGTAATGGAATCACATAATACAATCTCTTAAGCTGTAATTCAGTCTGTTGCTATGTTGAAGAAGTACAGTAGGGAATTCATAAGCACAACTGCTTGTTTTTATTCCCCTTATCTGTCCCTTTTAATGTTCCCACTTCCATGTGTGATGCATATGACTTGCTTTAACTAAATTTACAATGGAAGCACTCCTTCGGATTTGTTAATGTAGTACCTTACTAGCAGAATGACAGTTAACCAGCATGTCTCAGTTCTGAAATTTCTTTTCAAAATATCACTTATTGCACCTATTGTGTATTAACATTCATTCATTCATTTTCCTTCAGCTTATTCTCTATTTTCAGAGGTCACCAAAGTGGAATGAACTGCAAACTATACCAGCATGTTTTACGCAATGCATGCTGTTCTAGTTGCAACCTAGTACTGGGAAACACCCATACACATTCATTCTCACACACACGTACACACACACACACGCACACACGCAAACACACACACACACACACACACACACACACACACACACACACACACA
>CAIGQQ010024599.1:0-12238 GCA_903798035.1 Danio albolineatus
AAGTGACGAATCTGCCAATCTGCAAAAGTGAATAGCTTTCATCTGGGAAGGGACACCAGTTAAGACGGTCACCAGTTAAACACCGGCTTCATTCAGTTTACTTTTAAGAGTCCTCAAGCAGATGTTCACACCGTGTAGACTTGACATTATGTCCATGAATACAGCGTACGAGTGGCCCTCGTTAACACTGAACACATTGATGCAGTACGTCTGGTGTTTACGTCTGATCCGCGTCTTTTAGATACTCCAAACACCGACCACACGTAAAGCAAAACCGCGTCAAGCTGCTCATGTGTTTGCAACAAAACATCCCTCCGCAGTCCATGTTCGGTCACTATAAACTTTATTTACGCCATTTACTCCACAGCACGAATTTACCGCTCATCATCACCAGCGCCGACAACAACAACGCCCTTCGCTGCGTCACTTCCGGTGTTTGGTACATTCCCTTTCCGTACGGAATCTGACTTTGTAAATTTGTTTCGGGACTTGTAAAAGTGTTTTGCGTTTTGTTAATTTGTTTTCTAAAATGTAAATTTGTTTTGTCCTTTGTAAAATCGTTTTTTATATGTAATTGTGTCTTATGATATGTAAAAATGTTTTCCAAAATGTAAATTTGTCTCGAGCTTTGTAAAAGTGTTTCACACTTTGTAATTTTGTTTTCCACTTCCCGGCCACCGTACCTGGGGGCTCTTTAAAGAGACCTTTGGCTCTTCTTAATGCTCTTACAGTCTGAAGCCAATATCCTCTTGTATTCTCGAGTGGAGTTCAAGATTGCAAATGTTGTGCAACGTGTGTCTACACTGAACTGAGTTTAAGGTCAAATGTTCAGTGCTTATGTTGACAAATACGTTTTAGTAAAAGGAAATAGCTGAAAAAAAGGAGGTTAGTCAATTACACGATGCGTTTATTTCTTCCCCTGAAAATAATGCAAGTCATTTGAAAAAAATGTAATTAAAAAGTATTCCCCTTATAAGTATTTAATGCTATTCATAAATAGCCTATTTTAAAATGCTATTTATGAAAATCAGTTTATAGAAGTGCATATCTAAAAATATGTGGTATATTTTAAGCTGAGCAAAAAGGGTAAATTTGTAATTCTTAAATGCTAATTAGATTTTACTTATAAATATATTATTACTAACAATTACATGTATCCACATGACACTACATTACATTATTAAAATAAATACATTTAAAATTTTGTCACAATTTAATTTTGTAATTTTTTTTTTTTCTGGAATCTTTTCTGTTATTGTATATTATTGTATTATAATCACTTTATTGTACTTATAATCACTTTAAATTAAAGAAGTTGAAAATTTATATTGATATTCTTATTTTTATTGCAAAATGTGCACTGAATTAGTTTTGGCTTTAATGGTCCTATCATATACCTGGTGATAGCAAATACATTTGCACCACTTTGTGGACTCATGGGCCGTGTTGTTGTTACCACAATTCCACTTTTAAGTTCAAAAGTTCAGAATTTCAAAATTTTACATAGACGTCAACAACTTTTACAAATCTAAATTACATAATAATGGTAACCTCACGACTTGAGTTCAACTTATGTGTTTTTCCCCTCACAAAAGTAAGGCTTTTTGCAATTAGTTTAGATGGATGGGTAAAACATGTTCTTCTTTATTGTTTTTCTCAGCACAAGACAACAAATATCATTTATACAATGTAATTAATATAATTAAAGTGGATTTTTTTTAACAGCTCTACTTTGTCATCTTGTAATTGTGGTAACACCAACATGTTGGGATATTGCACACTGATAAACTCTTCTGACTGTTAGTAGAGGTCATAAGGTCTTTAGATTATGACGTATGCGTGTACAGATGAAGTCAAAATTCGGCTTAGTCCCTATTAATCAGGACTCGCCACAGCGGAACAAACTGACAACTTATTTTTCCAGCTGCAACTCATCATGGGGAAACATCCATACACACTCATTCACATACATACACTACGGACAATTTTAGCTTACCCAACTCCCCTATACCACATGTCTTTGGAACCTCTGGACCCCTTTGAAACCTCGGGAATAATAAAAAACAGACTAACGGCATCTGCGCTCATGTTAGTCTGTTTTTTATTATTCCCGAGGTTTCCATAATCCTGGACCAGGCTGTGGTGTGGTGGTCATGGAGGAGTGGAGAGCTTGACACCGATCCCTGTAAGACAATCCCTGTGACAGACGAGTGCTCGCATTGTTCCCGAAGGACCAGCCTGTTCAACAGCCGGGGACCCACCTGTGGTCTCTCCGTGATGGATGTCCAGCATTCTCCAGCCCCGGCGCCTAGACTGCAGCTCTGCATAAGACATCTGGCCATAGGAGAAATGGTCGTGCCCAACTAAGCCTGGTTTCTCTCGAGGTTTTTTATTTCTGGATGTGAAGCTGCTTTGACACAATCTACATTGTAAAAGTGCTATACAAATAAAGATGAATTTAATTGAATTGTGGGGGAAACCGGAGCACCTGGAGGAAACCCACGCGACCATGCAAATTACACACAGAAATGCCAACTGACCCAGCCGAGGCTCGAACCGGCGATCTTCTTGCTGTGAGGCAATTGTGCTACCCACTGTGCCACCATGACGCCTGTTAGTAATAATTTAAAAATCAAAACTAATATAATATTACAATATTTTATTATTAAAAACAGACATTCAGACACAGCGGAATGAACCGCCAACTTATCCAGCATTTGTTTTACGCAGCGGATGCCCTTCCAGCCACAACCCATCTCTGGGAAACACATCCATACATTCTCATTCACACATACACTATGGACAATTTAGCTTACCCAATTCACCTGTACCGCATATCTTTGGACTGTGGGGGAAACCGGAGCACCCGGAGGAAACCCACGCAACCACGGGGAGAACATGCAAACTCCACACAGAAATGCCAACTGGCCCGGCCGGGGATCGAACCAGTGACCTTCTTGCTGTGAGGCGAACGTGCTACTCACTACGCCACCGTGGTGCCGTTTCTGAAATATTTGAACTATAAATATAACAAACCTATGGTATTTTTATGCTTTAGAAGAGTCAAAACTAACATACAGCGCCTTTAAAATCAGATCACGATAATGCGATGTTGAAGATTTAGATATTTCCATGACGTGTGATAATTTTAGCTTATTCTAACACTCAGCAAGCGTCTCTCAGCAGTCCATCTCAGTCTTATATCAGTTTCACTTGGCGCCCTTGAGGTGGCATTTCGATGGTTCATCTCTTTGATTCCTGTGCCAGTGGTTTCAGGTCTCATCTCATTCCCCATGTGACATTTCATGCCCCACACCGAGAAATGTGCTGTATGTTCAAATGCTGTGTAACTTATTTCTGTGGCTTTTCTAAAAGTGTTTGCATACATATTTGTGGAAAGGCTTCATTCGCCTCAAACTCATCCAGACATTGCATGACCTTTCTGCAAGCATTCAAAACGCTGCTCGTAAAACCTTTAAATGCATGTGATTTTGTTGATGGTTTTCCTGGGGATTTGTTAGTGTTTCAGAGAAATCGGGTCTTTGGGTATTCTGTTTTTGTTTTTTTTTTTAAGTTCATTGTTAACATTGTGGTGAATTGAAGAGGAGATGTTAGTAATCCGCTGTCGGTTTGAGTATGTAGTACATCAGGCTTAACAATACAGAGTACCACAGTTTACATTACAAAAGAATTGCATTAGGAGCAGTTTTAAAAAGTCTGGAGCTGTAAATATTTGTGTTTGTTTACAGGCTTGAATGGTGCTGTACAGCAGTGGTTCAGCTGGAGGGTCATAAACCAAAAGTGGCTTGAAGACTCATTTGGTAAAATATTATCAGAATACTTTAGAAAAGAGAGAACAGGCATCATAAAATGAATATTCACCTAAAACAACTGGCTGTTGTTTGAAAGGTAACTTGTCAGAAGATTTTGCTACTACTGTGTCATTTTAATAAGCTGTTTACGATTTACACCAAAAATGGTATTTGTTCCTTTTTGGTCCATATCTTGGTTTTTGGGCAGCATGTCTGTTTTTATAAGGTCCTGGCAGACTACGTCAATGATAAATGTTAAAAAATGCAACTTCTACATAGTTCTTTTTTTAATATTTAGTAATTAAAAGGGCTAGTTCACCAAAATCCTCATAATTTAAACATCCCATTTGTTAAATACATCACACTAAATTAAGCAAATGCAGAGATGGACTGATTATATTGCATTATAACATTATATATAAAATATTGCAATCACAGTGTTGGCTATTGTTAAATAAAATTAGAAATTTCTGGGAAAAATAAAAACTAATATTTTAAAACATTAACATACTTTTTAAAAATTGTAGTAAAAGGAAATAAAAGCTAAACATAAGCTTAAAAAATCGTAAAAAACTACTAAAAATAATTAAAAAAAGCTTCAAATGAAACGAAAAATCAACTGAATCTAATTAATGTTACATTATACTCTATTAATTAAAGGTTTCATATTCCTGTGCTTATACGGTTTAAAAGAATGGTAAAAATAATCAGATTGTCAGTTAGTAAGTTTGTTAGTTTAGTGTTTGATGCGTCGACACATAGCACCGAGGTGCTCACGGTGACCCAAGTTCAAATCCCGGCTCGATGTCCTTTGCTGATCCTCACTCTCCACTGTCCTATCAATAAAGGTGAAAACCCCTAAAAAATAATTATAAAATAGAATAATTAAAATAAACTCTGGAATGATGGTGAGGGTTCGCACCAAACATCCGACCTGAATCAACTGAAAAAGTTGGATCTTGCTCCACTTCCAAATTAACTCTGTTACAGCTTGTCTGAGAAGGGAATGCAACTCAGACCAAAGACACGTAAACAAACCAAAAACAAGACATGATGTTACAAGATGTGACCATAAATAGAACTGAATGCTCAAGCACACCTGTTTTTTTTTTTTTTTTTTTTTTGAGGCTGTGGTTGGCCATTGCAGGTCAGTTTAGGCATCTAAAAACATATTTCTTTTCAGCGGATCTTCAGTTGTGTTATAGATGAATCCCTGGTGCAGTTTTGACTCTATTCCAAATGGAATAAAAACAAACCACTTCTTCCATTGCTTTCAAAGTATGCAACACAAAGATGCTGATACTAGCACTGGATACCTAAGGTACATTTATTTCTGTACTTCAGTTTGTAACCCTCGCAGGCATAGCTTCCATGTATTTTATATCATTCTTTCCTATGGTATGACCAACTGTTTTCTTGATAGTCAGTAAATGAACAATCTTTAAAAAGATGGTTTTTAAAAAATAAAAATGCATGTACCTTTTTATTTGAATAGATTCTGATTGGCTGTCAATGTTTTATCGATTGTCAGCTGAAAAACAAAATCTCAAAAGTTCTGTAAGTGATCTTAACCATTGTTAGAACTCTACATCTTCATTGTTATCTTTATAGTTATCATGCTTTTTGTGAACGGGCCTTTAATGTAAATCATGGGAGATGGAAACAAATTTGCATTATAAACTGTGACGTGTATAGCAAACATAGCCCACATGACTAATCAGCTGTTTCGATTATAAATGCCTCATTTACTGTTGGTTACTTATATAAGAATATGCCTGAGCTTCATCAGATAACATACTTTTTCTTCCTTCTTAAATAGCACTTGAATTGATCTGTCTTTTGTTAACTCTGCTTGGGGCCTGCTCTGCGTTTTCAGCCAGTCTTGGGATGCCTCCAAGGGAAATATTGGACAAAACTATAGGGGCACCGAACAAACAATTCAGAAATATGGCCCTGATTTTTCTCTTGTCATAACAAAAACAACATCATTGCTTACAAAGAAAGAAAAGCCTCTTCATTATAATGTTACAGTGTAACCAAAACAATTATGCGCTAAAATTGTTCCTATTTTCATGTACGTTTACATAAAAGCACTACATTATCCCTCTATTGTTGCTATCAAAATGTCTACTCATTCTATGACCACACACATATACAAAATGCAATGATTATTTATTCACTGATACAAGACACCTATGATTTATATCAACCAAAAATCTTTAACATATCTGTATGTTAACATACTTTACGAAACCTTTTCGTCGATTTGATGCAGCCATTATCCTTTCATGGAGCAAAGATAAATTAAATTCAGCCTCAGCCTCAGGCTTATTGAAAATACATGTGTCAGATGATATTTTTAAGAAATGTAAAATATGTTCCACTGTTTTGATGCATGTTTTAAATCACGAATCCACTAGAGGGTGCTGTGTACGTTTTTGAATCTGAAATGCATTACTTAGCATATGTGTTGTCCTAAGCCTTTCCCTAAACCCATCCAATAGTGTTCTCAAAGCAAACATAAACAAAAACTTCACATTAATCTTTAATTTACATTACTTTTATTTGTTTTGGATTAAAAAAAAAAAAACATTGTAACTCACAAAGTGAGTCACGGAGCAAACTGATCATGCTAGAAATGTATGTAATTAAATTTTGAGACATGAAGTTCATTCATTCATTCATTTTCCTTTGTCTAAATCCCTTCATTCATCAGGGGCCACCACAGCGGAATGAACCTCCAACTTATTCAGCATATGTTCTACAAAGCGGATGTCCTTTAAGCTGCAACCCAGTATTGAGAAACATTCATACCCACTCATTCACACAAATACACTACGGCCAAATTACCTTATTCAGTTCACCTATACTGAAAGTCTTTGGACTGTGAGTCAAACCGGAAGACCCAGAGGAAACCCATGCAAACATGGGGAGAACATGCAAACTCCACACAGAAATGCCAACTGAAATGCTAACTGACAAACAGCAAACTTCCTGCTGCGAGGCAACAGTGCTAACCACTGAGCCACCGTGTCGGCAAACATAAAGTTATTTTGTAGTATTTATTCACCGTTGTGCTAGTACTAAGTACTGTGCTTTGGGTGCATTATGGGCCTGTTTTTTCTCAAAGCGACCTGTGGTGCGTTTCCTAAACAACGATGTAACTCACGGCTGAACTATCATAGTACGATGCATAATAATAATAATAATAATAATAATAATAATAATAATAATAATAATAACAATAATAATAATAATAATAATAATAATAATAATAATAATAAGAGGAAGAAGAAGTAGAATTTTTATTTTAAATTTTCTGAAAAGTCTACTTGTACAATTTGACATGTAAACCACTGCAGAAATGTTCCAACAGGCCCATGTCATATTCAGTTGGCTACATTTATTAATAATAATCCACTATAAAATAAAAGCATTATGTTTTGCTATGCTATGTTTTATGTTTTCACAAGCTTTGGAGCAATGACTGTAAAAAATATGCTAGCTTTGGAGACAACATAAATACCGCTCTGCTGTGTTCAAAATGACATCAGTGTTTTCAAAGTGCACTGTGAAGGGAGCGCAATTGTAAACATGAAGATCGCTAAAACTGAACTATAAAAATACTTGAAAGCAAATTACACTTAAGAGTGACAAATTTAATGCTTTATTAAAAAAAAAAATCATTCCAAGTTTAAATGTTAGAATGTTCTAAACGAATAGGGCATAGGGGGGATAACGGGGAATAGAACACAGTCAGGAACTAGGTTTCTAACTACAGCTCCAGAGATGTAGTTGTAAGTGCACAGGTCTGCAATGCAGTTTGCGAATGTTCATTGAAATGACAGATTCAGGAAACGTCAAATCAATGAACTATGTTTGTAACGATGGAACTTGCAACCTTAGTTGGCTAACGATGGTTTTCGGAATTGCACCCCTGATTGGTAGATTTTTTTTCTTTACTCAAAAATATTTTAAATGTGGGTCAAGAAAGGCCAAACTTGCATGGCCCAAATATCAGTTTTTAACATCTGGACCAAATACTGCATTTGACATCTGGCCCATGTCTTGTGTGCCGCCCTAAAGACAGTGTCACCTCTGCCAAACCCGAGTTATGCCAGCACCAAAAGTGTATGCCTCAGTGTATGCCTGCTGTGCTAGTTTTATGCAAAATCTAGGCCAGAATTCTTTGCTATCTGGGTACTGAAGAAATTGCTCTAGTCATGTGGCACTGCACATATTTAATTGAGACAATCTTTTTGCACTAAAAATGAAAAAATATTTTGACGGTCACAATTGAGCGTGAATTAAATTAATTTTAATACATTTTCTTTAAAATATCGCTCCCAAGCAACATTTGCCAGCATGGTGCCTGCCCGTAAATAAATGTGATTTATTCAGATATACTTTGTATTACACTTATAAAAATTTAAGTAAAATACAAGAATCTACAGTTCCGTGTCAGAATTAAGCATTAGTTTGGTTTGATTTAATGTTAAGATTGTTCTGCGCATATAATAATTACAAACCTGACCTGTAAATAAAAAAAAAAAAAAAAAAAACAATCATTCAAAAAACATAATGGTATCAGCACCAGCTATGGACTGAAAATATTGGTTTATCAGTTATTGGCAAAAACCCAATGGTGTGCATCACTAATTGATTCATTGTTGGAAAACACAATGAGAAACATGTGCGTGTCTACAAATGCCAGTCATAAATGATCAGTGAGATATGAGCACAATTATAAACAGTCTGCTCAGGTCTAGTGCTCTTACCTCAGGCCAGGCTCAGTGTTGGCGGTTTATGACTGGGAAATGATGGCGTGCATCTGGTTCAGGTTATTGTTGTTGTATTTATGACTGGTATGACATCTCTAGATAAACTAGTTGAGGTTATCCATCAGGATCAGGAGGGCTTTATTTCCCTCTCTTCCTGCTGCGAGCCCACAGGTACGGTACTTTTAATTGCAAAGAAAGTCTGTTTCCTTTAGTTTGAGACTGGCTGGAAAATATAGTGATTGAGGCAAAGAAGTTTGATCCTGTGACCTCTTTCTTGGAAAGCTGTGTGTGGTATTCGTTTTACTATTTTATTAGTATAACACCATTATACTATTTTATTAGCAACACCAGTGGTCATTTGGTGAACTGCAAGCAAACTGCACTTACAAGCACAGCAATATGAAACTTCATTAAAGGGTCACGAAACACCAAAACACATTTTTTGAGCTGTTGACAGTCATATATGTGTCCTACGCTGCTATAAACACTATTAGGACACATATATTTCGCTAAAGAGTGAAAATTGGTTGTTTTTGCGCTATTTCCAGCAAATCCGTTCTTCCGGTTTGAAACAATGTTTGAAGCTGCGTCACGCCGATGAGATTCATGCGTGTATTCCAGCGTGGAGAGTGGATGTTCTTTACCAGCCAGTGCATCGTGACATCTTTGAGTGTGTGGCATTAATTCATTAGAAAGATTTGGTTCAAACCAATCAGTGCACTATTGTGTATGCGGCGCAACTTCATTAATATTCATGATCGCTTCGAAGACTGCCTGTACCTGTTGCAGTGTTCAGACAGCAGAGAGACGCCATGCTGTGTTGCCAAAACAAGTGGAAGAAGAATTGTTTGGAGACACAGGTAATCAGAGTTGTGTTTATGTGCTGCAACGAAGGTTTTGTTTTCATTTCCCAACTTTGAGAGCGCAGCTGGACTCACTTACAAACGTATTTCTGCTGCCCTCGACTCCTTTAAAAAAAAACACAGCTGCAGTTCATGTTGATTGTCCTGTTTTTTGGTAAGTACGCGATCTGTGCTCTTTGTTTGTTTATTCAGATGGGAAAGTTAGTTTCGTCAGCAGTACTGTTTTTAGTGTTTATAGACATACCTTGATCAAAATGATTAGAACTGAGTTTACTGACTGAAAGATCCGCTGTAGATGCTGCTCTCCGAGTGTAAACATATAAACACCGCCGCATTTTTTAACAGGATAGTGTATACACACACGGCTTTCTGACCCTACCTACCGAGATCATAAGTTACCGAGAAATGCGGAGGGCTTTTTATTTCTCTCATACGCGGTCTCAAACACTCCATTAAAAATGCACTCTTAGCAGTTTCTCACATCTCGTTTGTCTCGGGGGCATGCAAGAAATGTTCCTGGATTAAAGTGAAAGTGCCGTTAAAGTTGACAAATTAATCATTTGAAAAATAATTTGATTACTGACATTCATTTAAACACAGTCACTGTCTTTCTCCTCTGCATCTGTGTGTTTGTTGTGCCTCTGTGAAAATCAGCGCGTCCACAAATGGAAACTCCCATTTTTATGCAAAACCTTCCCTCCAAATTGCTTATGACTGCATATGGTCAAGAAGCGTGTTGTTAGGACATGGGGTTACAATGTAACCTGCTCACTTAATGTTTATATCATTTTCTAATAATAATCTTATGTGGAACTGAATTTATCTCATTTCAGAGTCTGCTACTGTCCACTGGAGGTCGAGTTTCGGTCACAGACGCATGCTTTGAGAGCCTTTCTGAATGAATAAATTAATAAATAGAATACAGTTTTTTTTTAGCAAGGCAACCCAGGGTGCTGATAGATAATTGACTAAACTGGCATTGGGCAGGTCAAAATGACCAAAACAAAGACAGCATTCCAGCACAGAAAACACATTTTCAAAGCAGAATATCTGAATTCAGCACTGGTTTTCAGATAAACAAGTATGCTAATGTAGGGATGAAAATTATTATATGCATTTGTTTATATGGCAGAACATGTGTTTTTTCCCCAAAGAGGGCTCACACAAACTCCTGATGAAATCAGGAACTGCTTTGTGGACTGTGGGGGTTTAATGATGTAGTCACGTGTCGATTGGTCAGTTTGAATGTCTCAGGTTTGAAGCTTTGGTCACATGGTCAAGAAGGTTACAAATAGGTGTGTAAACAAAGCTCTGGTCTCTTTCTTCTCCTGCTCTGGCCCTTGGCATCTGCTGCTCTTTCTCTCTCTCTCCCTCCCCCTCTCTCTCTCCCTCTCCCTCTCTCAGGTAACTTTCATTTACATTTAAGCTGGGTACAATTATTATCATATGTTTTTATCATTTCATGTTTTATTGTGTCATACAGTTATTTGTAACAAATTCAGTTGTAACCATAGAGTATTATTGTCATTAAATCATCTCATTTTCAAATATTTGTCAATTACTTTTGATTTAACATCAACATTTAATGGCTCCATATTGCAATACAATATAATCACTTAATAGCAACGCTCTCCCACATTTAAAGCTATTAATACTGCCCTTATTTCCGCTTTTGGAATAAGTTTGCAGAAGGATGGTTTTGACTAGAATGTACAGTTTTTTACCATCATACTGATAACTTTTAGTCATTCGGCAGAACTACAGTTCAGAACCGCTGTAGTTAAAAAAACCAGCCTTACACTAATATCTGCAAAGATATCATGGTATTTTCATACTTTAGAAGAGTCAAAAACTTACGTACAGCACCATTAATGTGATAATTAATGCAGTGTATTTAGTAGCATTAATAAGATTAATTAGGTTTTATTTTTAAATATTTCATTGTTTCATTTAAGTTTTTAAATTATTTTTCTAATATAGTTTTGAAGCTGCAACATACTGCAGAGAAGTAGGCAAAGGCATCTGAACAGTAGCAAAGACGGAAGTGCACATATTAGAGACTGAACCATCATTGAGTGTCTTAATTTACTGTCAGTGTTGTTTTTCATTCTTTAATATGCATTTGCAGAAATATACTGATAACAAATATCCTGACACCATCCATACTCATGAGAGCAATTTTTAGATGGATGTGATTGTTTTCCCCCTTTTTCCATGAATAAATTGATGTTAATAGCATAAAATCTGACATTAACCAGAATTAATGGCATTTGTCACATATAAACTACGACTCAAATGTTTGATTATAATATTTTTTTTGATTAATAATAATAAAACCTAATAGAACATACATTATGTACCTTTTAACTGTCTAATAATCATTTATTTAATTAACAATCAATCACTACTAATAAAAATGTTGATTACTAAATCAGCATTTTAGAGTCAAAATGTAAATTGGGATTTAGCTTCCATTTTTTCATACTCTGTTCTGTTTTCATTTGAAAGTTTTAATGTAATTTTGTATTTTTGTAAGTTTATTAGCATGTTATATATGTCCTATTGGTTTTATTAACATTTTAGTACAGTCACATAGACCACTATGTTGTCAGAACAATCACTGTTCACATGGATCCACAAATATTGGCTAAAAACACTGTATTCTGCATATATACTGTACCATGCCAGTAAATGATAATGCCATTATGTGAATAAATGTTCCCATACAGTCCTGTAGGAAGATAAACTGAAGAATGTTGGAAAAAACAGCCACTGACTTCCA
>CAIGQQ010024604.1:0-12178 GCA_903798035.1 Danio albolineatus
TATTTATTTATATATATATATTTATATGTGCATATATTTGTACATTATTGCATGTATTGTTTTTGTTTTTCTACTTGGGTTTTCCTTATTCAAATATTTTCTCCCTTTGTTTAATTGTTTGTTTTGCTAATAATAATAATAATAATTTTAATAACAACAATAATAATAACAATAACAATTTTAATAATTATAATAATAATAATATTATGTTATTTTTAAATGTGCCACCAGAGTGTGATTTACCAGAGTATTGTGAGGTGTATACGCGGTGTGGCTGTAACTGAATGTCGGATCCAGCTTGTTTGTTTGTGTATACAGTCATCAGTGATGAGTGTGTGTTGTTATTGTATACAGTACTCAGTGTGTGTCCTTATGTATACAGTGTTTAGCATGAGTGTAGGTTAAGTCTACAGCACTGTGTTGTTTGCTTGTTAGTGTATACATACAGTGGAGTGTGTGAGCTGTTCGACTCCAGTACTCACTGCGAGTTGTTCGTTTACATCATAATTAGTGTGTTGTTTGTTGTGTAGTGTTAAATGTGTATGTGTATTTATATGAATAAAGTCATCAGTGTGTTGTTTAAGTCTCTAGTATTTAAGTCTCTCAGTATACTGTGTGTGTCAGTTCATGGCTCTAATATCCAGTGTGTGTTTGTTTGTTTGTGTACAGTAATGTGTGTTGTTTGTTATATAGTCTTAAATGTGTGTTTAGTTTATGTATACATTCCTCATTACATTACATTTGTGTTTCATTTGTTGTATAGTCTCCAATCTGTGTGTGTAGTTTATAATAAAGCCCTTAGTGTGTTTGTTCTTATGTTTCTATGTTTTAGTATTCACTGTGTGTGTGTGTTGTTATTGTTTGTTTATGCATCTAGTATTAACTGTGTGTGTATTGTCATTGTTTGTTTATGTCTCTAGTATTCATTGTGTGTTGTTATTGTTATACATGTATACAGTAGATGTCAGTGTGTCTTATATGCTTGTTTATGTCTTTAGTACTCGCTCTGTGTTTATGTATACAGTAATCAATCTGTGTGTGTGTGTGTTGTTAATGTATGCATTCTTCAGTGTGTGTTGTCTGACTGTGAGTTTTTTAGGTAGCCTACACAGTACTCAGTGTATTTTTATGTCTCTAGTAGTCAATGTGTGTGTTGTTTGTTATACAGTCATTAATAAGTGTGTGTGTTGTTAGGTTCTCAGTGTTTATGTCTACAGTATTCATTGTGTGTGTGTGTGTGTGTGTGTGTGTGTGTCAGTTTATGGCTCTAGTATTTCCTCTGTGTTGTTAGTTTGTGTATACAGTAGCGTGTGTCATTTGTTGTATAGTCATCCATAAGTGTTTGTTGTTTATGAATAAAGTTCTCAGTGTTTTGTTTGTCTGTTTGTGTTGCTAGTGTTCAATGTGTGTTGTTTATTTCTATCTTGTTCTATGTATACAGTAGTCATCAGTGTGTGTTGTTTTCCTGTTTATGTCACTAGTACTCGCTGTGTGTTGTTTATTTGCTTATGTAAACAGTAGTCAGTTTGTGTGTTGTTTATGTATACATTCATTGGTGTGTGTGTTTTTAGGTAGCCTAATCAGTACTCATTGTTAGTCTGTTTCTGTCTAGTCACTGTGTGTGTTGTTTGTTTGTGTCTCTAGTACTCAATCAAGTGTGTGTTGTTTGTTTGTTTGTGTATAAATTAGCAAGTGTTGCTTGTTGTATAGTCTTTGTTGTATGTTTATGTATATGGTAGTCAGTTTGTGTGTTGTTTATGTATACGGTAGTCAGTTTGTGTGTTGTTTATGTATACGGTAGTCAGTTTGTGTGTTGTTTATGTATAGATTCCTTGGTGTGTGTGTGTTTTTAGGTAGCCTATTCAGTACTCATGTTTAGTCTGTTTCTGTCTAGACAAAGTGTGTTGTTTGTTTGTGTCTCTAGTACTCAATCAAGTGTGTGTTGTTTGTTTGTGTACAAATTAGCATGCATTGCTTGTTGTATAGTCTTTGTTGTATGTTTATGTATACAGTAGTCAGTTTGCGTGTTGTTTATGTATACATTCCTTGGTATTTGTGTATTTTTAGGTAGTCTATACATTACTCTGCTACATTGTGTAGTGTTTACTGTGTGTGTTGTTTGTTTCTGGCTCTTGTACTCAGAGTGTGTGTTTATTTTGTTTCTATCCCTCGTTCTCATGTGTGTGTAGGTGTATTGTGTGTATTGTCAGCTGTACCTGACTGCAGATGATGTGTTGTGTGTTGTATTGTTTGTTGATGTTTTGTATGTGGTGTTGTTGTTGCTTTATTGTGATTGTTGTGTATTGTGTATATTGTGAGTGTACCTGGCTCTAAGGGCGTTAAAAGTGCCCGGGCTGCGGATGATGAGCTGCTGCACCGACAGATGAACCAGCGTCCACAGCAAACACACGAAGCCGAGCAGAAGCAGCACCGCCCGGGCTTCAGTCAGCAGCGCTCCGCTCCCCGGAGCCCGGAGCTTCAGCCTGCGGAGTCCGTTCAGAGAGTCCGGTCGCTGGTTCTGCTGATTCTCCTGGTTGTTCTGATTCTGGTTATTGTGGTTCTGTTGGGTTCTGATCCTGCGGACTGTCGTGTCTCTCTCCATCTTTACTGCTGCTGTCAGCGGGAACGGAAACCGCGGAGGGACAAACTTCAGCAGCGAACTCTAGCACTGCGGTCAGGGGGAGGGGTTACACACTCAAACCACGCCCACATGAACAGAAGACCCGCCTTTCCGCTTTTATTAATCCACCACTGCCTTCTGCTGTGTGTTTACTCTCACTACATTACTAATATTTCACATTTTTCTTTATACTCTGAATATGTATTTTATAAAGGTCCTTATTTATATATACAAAAATAAACTAAAAAACATGTCTTTTATACTTTATTACCAAACGCGATGAAAAATAACCCCCTCAGTCTTTCTTTTAAAACAAAGAGATTAAATTCAGCAACATTCAGTATCTTTCATACGGGCAAACTCTGAAGATTTATTTCCTCTGTTTCCTATTCTGCTATCTGTATTTTGCTATTTGTGTTTATTCTCAGTTTTGTTTGAAGATAATTCTTCTAAAATATACATTATATATATTCATTCATTCGTTTTCTTTTCAGCCTAGTCCCTTTATTAATCCGGGGTCGCCACAGCGGAATGAACCGCCAACTTATCCAGCATTTGTTTTACACAGCGGATGCCCTTCCAGCCACAACCCATCACTGGGAAACACATCCATACATTCTCATCCACACACACACACACACTAAGGACAAATAGCTTACCCAACACCCCTATAGCGCATGTGTTTGGACTGTGGGGGAAACTGGAGCACCCGGAGGAAACCCACACCAACACAGAGAGAACATGCAGACTCCACACGGAAACACCAACTGACCCAGCCGAGGCTCAAACCAGTGACCTTCTTGCTGTGAGGCGACAGCACTACCTACTGCGCCACCGTGCCGCCTTATATATATTTATACATATATTTAATATATATTTAGTTTAATTTAGCTTATTAAAAAAGGTGTAAAGTAAGCATTATATGTAGATATATAGTGACAGAGGGCCTTCAGAAATTGATTGGAGAAGGAGGTGCAGGGCCTCAAAGTAAAAAGCAAAACAATAATTATAATTTTATTGGTGCGTTCCAAAGGGGATATACCAAAGGGCACTTCGAGTAAAAACAAAAACGACCATCATACTGAAGTGTTTAAAACATTCAATGAAGGATTATGAAGGGTACACTGTAAAAAAAAATCAGTTATTTTACGGTTTATTTCTGGCAGCTGGGGTGCCGAAAAAAACATAAAATAACGGCCGTTAAATTACAGAAGTATACCATAAATTAAAATTTCTAGTAAATTTCTGTAATTTAATATCCGTTATTTTACAGTAAATGTCTAAAATTTAACAGCCGTTATTTTACGGTAAATTTCTGTAATGTTATATCTGTTATTTTACGGTATATTTCTGTAATATAACAGCTGTTATTTTTCTGTATATTTCTGTAATTTAATATCTGTTATTTTATGGTAAATTTCTGTAATGTAATATCCGTTATTTTATGGTAAATTTCTGTAATGTAATATCCGTTATTTTATGGTAAATTACTGTAATTTAATATCCGTTATTTAATGGTAAATTTCTGTAATTTGATATCCGTTATTTTACCGTATATTTCTGTAAGTAAACAGCCGTTATTTTACGGTATATTTCTGTAATTTAATATCAGTTATTTTATGGTAAATTTCTGTAATGTAATATCAGTTTTTTTACAGTAAATTTCTGTAATTTAATATCCGTCATTTTACGGTTAATTTCTGTAATTTAATATCCGTCATTTTATAATTTAATATCCATTAATATACGGTAAATTTCTGTAATGTAATATCCGTTATCTTACGGTATATTTCTGTAATTTATTATCCGTTATTTTACCATAAATTTCTGTAACGTAATATCACTTATTTTACGGTAAATTTCTGTAAATTAATATCGTTATTTTACGATAAATTTCTGTAATTTAACAGCCGTTATTTTACGGTAAATTTCTGTAATGTTATATCTGTTATTTTACGGTATATTTCTGTAATTTAATATCCATTATTTTACGGTAAATTTCTGTCATTTGATATCTGTTATTTTACATTTCTGGTTTTTAACAGCCGTTACTTTACGGTATATTTCTGTAATTTAATATCTGTTATTTTACCGTATATTTCTGTAATTTAACAGCCGTTACTTTACGGTATATTTCTGTAATTTAATATCTGTTATTTTACCGTATATTTTGTAATTTAATATCTGTTATTTTACCATAAATTTCTGTAATTTAACAGCCGTTATTTCATGTTTTTTTTTCAGCACCCCAGCCATAAAATTATAGATCTTTTTTTTTTTACAGTGTACAACTGATGGACACTTCAGGCACTCGTGATCCTTTGAGCAGGAAATTTTTATTGCAAAGTGTATAACAAAGAATATCCAAAAGAGTACAAAATGACACAGTAGTAATACATAAAAAATACACTTTCAAATTTAGGTGCAAATAGAACCTGATTTATTTTTTTTATCTCAATGACTTTTCTTTATTATATTTTCTATTAAAAGTTAGCAGCGAACAGATTTTATATGAAAAATAAAACAGATATTATATAAAATACATCACAAAATGCTCAACATCAATGACAAAAATAAATATCGCAAAGGACAAAACACAGACATGGTGTTGAAAGCAAAAGTAATACTAAACATGGATATTACGCAGGCAGCATAAAAATACAGAATAAATAAATGATCCAGAAATAAAACTGTATTGGTTTAGTAAATCTCTGATATGTGTTTTCATAGCACGCCATATTCTAGTCTTTATAAATGATATGAACACAGTACGTTATTTCACATAAATTAATGCAAATGTGTTCATGACTGAAAACATAAACCACATACAGGAAACGCAAGACACGAAACACCTCCCAAATATTAAATGCATAAAACACAATACACCGAAATGCTAGAGACAGATCTGTACATATAAACGTATGCGTAAGCCAAGCTATGGCTCACAATTGTGCAGCAGAATAAACCCATTTTATTTACAAATATGAAGGCTGTGCGATATTGATGACAAAATGGGATGTCTCACAGCAGTTCAATATGCAGTCACATAATTTAACATATAGATTCGTGCTCTTCTTTCATCACCATTAACTAATTTCAATAGGCATTTTAGTGTTAGGAGAAGGAGAGAGTATACAAGGATAGCTTTATGTGGACGAGACAACAAATAGAAATTTGGTGTAGAAATAATAGCTATTATGGAGCCAGTGGAGTATATTGTGGAGAGTTTAATTGCAACAGTAATAATGGGGTTAATAATGCAACAAAAAGGACCAAAATGGGCTCATTCTGAAAGCGTAGCCCTATATACATTTCTGGAGATCACGAATTGTGTAGCCAGAAGTACATATGGCGGCATTTCATCTTTAAAACAAATGCTACGGGGCAGTATGACACCATTCCTTTTAATGCCAACCAGCTGACCACTTACCTCCATGTGGACAGATATCCCGCTGAAAAAACATAAAATAAACAACTAAATAACAGGGTGAGAATGTGGTAAAATCTGAAAACGTGGTAAAAAAGGAGGCTTTTCTTTTTCTGGATTGCTTTTGAAAACACTATCGGTTGGGTTTAGGGAAGGGGAGGGATTCACAGAAAACAAAAACTGCAAAAAAAAAGAACATAGCTCCTGGGACGTATATGGTGCTCTCCAGAAATGTATACAGGGGTACGTAATCAGAATGAGCCTGAGATGAAAAGAGCTGGTTATGATTAGTTTTTTGTAATAAATGCATGTGACTTTTTATTTGCCTGCTGCTTACTTTATGTTGTCGACATACGGCTGCTCCAAACTATTTCTGAAAGTATGCTCGACGGGAGATGCAAAAGATAGCACCAATATAAATAAAATCAGTTAAAAGTCGTGTGAAGGAACACATAAAAAGGAACAATTTATGTGAACACGAATCGTTGAGATTAAATTTTGTGACTATATAATGATCTGCTGTGCACAGCCCTACCAAACAGTCTATATTATGGGATTTCAAACAGTATTCGTACCAAAAATATATCCATTGCGAATTTAACCGTTTAACAAATCACTCATAATACGGTTTTCGACAATGTTTGGCAGACAGAATTATTAACATGATTTGATATACAAATATATTTTGCAGAATAATCCTATTTATCTAGTGATTATGATATATATAAATAATAATAAACAATCATTTGTTTGTATTTTAGAAGGTATAGACCAGGGGTGCCCAATCCTGTTCCTGGAGATCTACCTGAGCTCCAACCCTGATCAAACACAACTAAACCAACTAATAGAATCTGAAGCAGCACTTGGTAATTAAAGACAGCTGTGTTTGAACAAGGTTGCAACTGAACTGTGTAGGAAGGTAGATCTCCAGGAACAGGATTGGACACCCCTGGTTTAGACTTTTAACAATTGCACGTTTAAGAAAATAAATGTTTTAGAAAATGTATGTCAGTGCATGTATGAAATGTCATTTAAAATTAATTAAAGTATTAAATATGTTAAAATATTATTTGTTTTATCAAAGTTCCTGTTTGACTCAAATTTAAGAGTTTCTCTATTGTCTATTCAATTGGGAATTATGTGGATTTTCAGTATTGAGTCAAGTAATTTAAATTACTCTTCAGAAACTGAATTACTTTTCACACAAAGTAATGAGAAAAGTAATTTAAATACAATTTTGATGTCATAATTAGTAGCTGATTACTTTTTTCTAAAACAGCTTACACAACACTGCCTGTATGTTTGATGAAATTAATTCTTGTAAGATCAGGATAAACAGGGTCTCCTGCTGGAGTGGAAACACAGACTCAG
The DNA here is from genome assembly GCA_903798035.1 of Danio albolineatus. Classification (NCBI taxonomy): domain Eukaryota; kingdom Metazoa; phylum Chordata; class Actinopteri; order Cypriniformes; family Danionidae; genus Danio; species Danio albolineatus. Next base: position 7,419 of record CAIGQQ010024604.1, read on the forward strand.
AACGCAGCTCTTGTTTCAGTCAGTCTTCGTCCTTTTGGTGTGTTCACGCAAAGCCTTTTGGTCCGGATGAAGAGGACGGTCAGATGTTTCAGTAGTTTCATCCGGATGTCAGTGATGATGTTGTTGTTTTGATGAGACAGCCTTTTAGATACCCGTCTGGATCGTCTGACACTAGGCAACACAAACACAAATCAGATCTTACTGTTTTGGGGTTTTACGTTCTCAAACGGGACACCTTTCAAATTTCTCAGCATTGAAGTCATCATTAACTCCGCCCCCAGGCCACGCCCCCAACTATGACACAATGCCAACCAAGTCTATTAGAAACACCTCACAAAAGCTAATTTGATGCAAAGATAGCCATTGCTGCTGACACAAAATATAGCTTTATAATTTAAAAATAAATCCATTTATAGTTTTGTTTGATGATTTCAGATGCTGATGATGGGGCATCACAGTGGAGCACTGGGTAGCACAATCGCCTCACAGCAAAAAGACACATAAAACACAAACGCTCTTGAAATCCAAATCCTCGAAAGGATTGTTAGTCTGCATTATTTAGGGTGATCGGAGCGGGGAACACTTCCCAAAAGACATTATAATGTGAACGGCATCTGCGCTCATGTTAGTCTGTTTTTTATTATTTCCGAGGTTTCCATAATGCTGGACCAGGCCGTATCCTGAGCAGCTGCTGTGGTGGTCATGGAGGAGTGGAGAGCACGAGACCGATCCCTGTAAGACCTCAGTGACAGACGAGTCTTTGCATTGTTCCCGAAGGGCCAGCCTGTACACCAGCCAGTGACCCACCTGTGGTCTCTCCGTGATGGACATCCAGCGTACTCCAGTGCCTAGACTGCAAGTGCATCGTGACGTCTCTGAGCGTGCGGCATTGATTCATGAGATAGACTTAGTTTAAACCAATCAGCGCGCTCTATTGTGAATGCGGCGCAACTTCATGAATATTTATGATCGCTTCGAAGATTGTTTACCTGCTACAGTGTTCAGACGGCAGAGAGACACCACGCAGTGTTGCCAAAACAAGTGGAAGAAGAAGAATTGTTTGGAGACACAGGTCAACAGTGTTGTGTTTATGTGCTGCAATGAAGGTTTAGTCTTCATTTTCCGCTATGAGAGTGCAGCTGGACTCACGGGCGCAGCAGAAATGCGTCTGTAAGAAACTTTTTTTTTTTTTCACCCGAGAGCTTTCCACATCAGGAAATGGTGAAATCGGGATTTGCCGCTCGTCTCCTTTTAAAACAGACGCCACTACAGATATGGTGAGCGATCAGTGCTCTTTGTTTGTTTATTCAGAGGCAAAGTTAGTTGGTATCTTCAGCAGGACTCTTTCAGTGTTTATAGACAGACCTTAGTCTAAATGATTAGAACTGTTACTGAGTTTACAGCACGTTACTCTACTTTCGTGTAGAATTTTTGCCGCATTTTGTGACAGGATAGTCTAAACCAGTGTTTCTCAACTGGTGGGTCGCGACCCAAAAGTGGGTCGCAGGAACATTTTCAGTGGGTCGCGGAGTGTGTGGTCAAAAAAAACCCAATAAGTTTAATTTTTAACTTGTTTTGCGTATACTGGACTTTTATTTTGCGCGCGCGCACGACAACTGATCCCTTTGGAATCAACGTGGAAAGCATCACGTTGCCGAGCAGCATAGAGAGTCAGCTGGTGGAGCTGTCATGTGATTAAGACGCTGAAAAAGAAATTCAGTGAAGTAAGCCTCTCCCAGTTTTGGCGATCTGAGAGTGATCAAACCTATTCCATTCAGAACTACGTATCTGTGTGAAAGTGGCTTCTCTTCCTTGGTGCAGCTTGAGTCCAAGCAGAGGAACAGGTTGTACATAGAGCAGGATCTCCGGGTAGCACTGTCTACCATCACTCCTGACTCTGAAACTGTTATCACATCAGTAAAGCACATCCTCAGTTATCTCATTATCTTCCCACATTACTGTTCAGTGAAACAGATGTTTATAACTGCTGTCATATTAGATGTAGAAATGGTTATTAATATTTTAATCATTTTACAATGTGCTGGTTTGTTCTGTTCAACAGGATCAGTGTTCATGTTTTATTAACAGTTCAGTTTTGTTTATGGTAACAACCTTTCCTCACCCTGACCGCTGTTTACAGTGTTTGTGTTTTTACTTTGTAATATTTCTATAATTTGACACATTTTGTTAAATGTCAGCAATAAAATATTGTTTATTTGCAAGTCGTGCTGATTTTCTCATCATTTTTCTGTCACTACTTGTGTACGTTAACAAATAAATACAAATTAATCATAATTCCTAAAATTATATTACAGTACCTAAAAATTTGGGTCGCGGCTTGATGACCATGTACAAATGTGGGTCCCGTGGCCAAACCAGTTGAGAACCACTGCTATAGACTATTGTGACTGACTATAGAAAGACGATCTGATTATTCTGTCTGAATGTGTCGCATCAGACAATAATAGTTTAGCAAGAAAACTGTTGAAACACTTACGGTTTGGTCTTACTTTCTCCAAACTTCGACATCTCACAAGTCTGGTTGTGTTTCCCTCCTGAGCAGCTTGATTTAGCTTCTTTTCTGGCCTCCAGTCCTGCTGTTTTTCTGCTTTCCAGTGGTTTCTGATGCAGATCCTGCAGTTTAGCTGATGCTTCATCTCTACATCCATTTTATCTGTTAATTCACACACAGGACATAAACAGGTTCAAGATGGTTTCGATTTTAACATTACTGTGAGGGTTGGCGTAGGGATAAACATTAATAAAATACCATTAAATGGGTAATTTAATAAATAATATGAATAATTCTCATTATAATTACTGTTTTTACATTACTGTGAGGGTTGGGTTTAGGGTTGTGTAGACATTAATAAAATACAATTATTGGGTAATTCAATAAATAATATCAATAATAGTTGGTATAATTACTGCTTTTACATTACTGTGAAGGTTGGGGTTGGGTAGACAATATTAAAATACAAATTAAATAATAATATTTTTAAGTATAATTATTGTTTTTACATTATTGTTAGTATTGGGTTTAGGGTTGGGGTCATTTAAATTATTCTCGTCAATCTCAGTCCGCAGCTGCGCAAACAAGAAGCCCTGCCCCGTACCTAATATTCATTAATTAGTCCAATTTAAAGGAATAGCCCATTCAAAAATGTAAATGTATTCACTGCTTTCGCTAAAGGTTCCAACCTCTTTATTCTTTTTAACGCAAAAGAAGATATTTTGAAGAATGTTGTAACCATTACTTCCATAGTAGAAAAAAATCACTATGAGTGGATACAGATTTTAACTTTCTAAGCACTTCAGCTTTTTCCAGTCTAGGTATTTGGACTCGGTAGGAAGCAGCATTTTTTGTCTTCAAGTTATGTGCATAAATGTCCAGCAGGGGTCACTCTTGTCTAGTTGGTCACATAACCTTTATTCAAGGGTCAGATGAAAATTTGTGGACAAGATTTAAGGTTTTAAGGGATGAAGGGTGTAGGGGTCAAATTAAAAAAAAAAAGCTTCTCTTTAGATTGCACTTCTGAGTGATCTTAATGAGACGATCATCAGGCCTGTAGCCAGCCTGGTGGTTTATTTTTCTCAAAAGGATTTTGCAGTTATACTATATTCATTTTCTATTCAGTTATGGGATTTAAATACTGCATTTTAAGCATTAATTTTAGCTGGATTAACCTGTCGGATGGTCATCATAACCACACTTTTATATACCAGAAATATTTTGAGAATATTTGAGAATTATGAAATAATACTTATTTTTAAAATACAACTTTATTCAATTATATATCATTAGAAGAAAATAAGCATCTGTGAAAAATTGAAGATGCTGAGAGAACACAAGCCATAGTACGCCTTCAAATTCTTTTTTCTTATTTTTTAAATGTTTTTATTGAAGGAAGAACAAGGTGAAATAATACATACATACAAGATTTGACAAGACTTCGCTTAATTTTTTGTAACATTTTTCCCCACCCCCCACCCCCCAATGAACAACTTCCCTCCCCACTGAAAAATAAAATAAATGAAAGTAACAAAAAAAAAAACTTAAATAAAAAATAAATAAATACATATATAAATAAATAAAAATTTAACATAGTCACTGATTTTTGATAGTACAATGAGGAAGTGTTCAACATCAATGTTTGCCCATTGAGTGCGATTGTGTTATCATTTTAGACGAAGACCTTTTAATTTTCCAATTAGTTTGGGGGACGTGTTATGCCTTTTTCAAAGTATGAGATCATTGGATTCCATACTGTATAAAAATGTTGAGTAGATCCTCTAAGAGAGTATTTAATTTTCTCCACTCTTAAAAACAGCATCATATCACAAAACCAAACTGAAAATAAAGATGGTTTACTTGATTTCTATTCAAGCAAAATTCTTCTCCGAGCCATTAGACATGCGAAGGCATAAGCGTTTTGATTATTATTGGACATGAACGCCTTCAAATTCTTGTTGAGAGAGCAATCAGAAGAGTGGAGGAGTTTCACATCTGGGTCACCCCTGTACCTTTGACCTATATATGTATATATATATACATACACATATATATTTACACACACACACACACACACACACACACACACACACACAGTAGTCAACATTTGATGTTGATCACAACCTTTCATCAAAGTTGTCCTAAAACTATTGAACAACATCCATTCTTGTCTTAAGACAATTTTGAAAACTTTTTAGATCTACTTTAGATGTTGATTACTGTGTGTGCGTAAAGTCAGAATTATTAG
>CAIGQQ010024613.1:0-11359 GCA_903798035.1 Danio albolineatus
TTTAGTGCAGTATGAATGAACGTCAAACCTCAAACTAACTTTACCGCGGTCAAGCACCGATCATCATCCACTATCTGCATTTGCACTATAAGGACACTACACGCGCACCAGCGGGTCCTTTAAGCCGTTTAGCTACACGGGCTACTTGTGGCATCAGGACAAAGGCTCGGGCTCATGTTATATAAAGCCACCAAAAAAGCTCCAGATGGTTTGGTGCTGCTGCCGAGGGTCTCGAACCCGTTTCAGACGCCCGGTTTCCGTTGCGCTACAAAGCGGCCCCTTCCCCTCATGCATATTCATGAGCAGCGCCACCTCCCATCGTTTGAATATTCATAATAAGCCCGGCTCAGGAATAGGCTGAGGTCTGCGCGTCTCATGAATATTCATAGGAAACTGCCCAAAAGGTTTAGGACTCGGAGTTTTGTGCAAACAAATTTCACGGTACATCTGCAAAAAGACACACCTCCCCGGGCACAGATAATGAGGAGGATTCAGAGCAGATGCCCGACTATTGTGGGCTCCGCAGAGAGGATTATGAGCAGTCATAATAAAACACTTATTGCGGATTTATACAACAACAGCAATTTGAGAAGTTTCAAATGGAGCATGGCGTGAAGCTTTTCAAACGCTGAAGAGCAGGAAAACGCTGGTTAGCTCACCGCCAATTAAACAGCCATAAAGAGACGTGTGTTTCTGGACGCCTGCTCACTTTGTGGATGCGCTCGGCCTTGGAACCAGCTGTAAATCCTACAGTGGATCAAATGTCAGACCGGAGCGCTGGTGAAAATTAGGGCCTGGAAAAATTGGGTCAAAAAAACAAAGGATTACTCCAAAATTATTCATCCCCTGCAGCATTTGTGGTATGCCTGTGATCTCGCCATAAGCACAGCCGCCAACCGCCATCATTATCATATTTGGCTGACGTTACAAACGATTCAAGAAAACCTCCAAACTAATGACAATATCAAACATACGCAAAGTAAAAAATTTAAGATAATAATAGATGATTTTTCACATTTCTGGGATTCTCAGTAGTGGAAGTGGTCTTAGTTGGGGAACAGTGAATGGGGGAGTACTACAAATGGTTTATTTACAGTCCTATTTGCTGAAATAATGACAGTAAAACTGCAGGATGGTGTTATCAAGACTTTCAGAAGGAGGAAAACAATAGTGTGAGACTGATAACGGCAGCCAGAAGAGAGAATCATGTCAGATTTACTGTCCTCCACCCATAGATGCTGCATTAATTACACCTCACATAAGTGGTCATTTGTTTTTGTAAATTAATGCAAAGATGATATATTACATATGTAAATAAATACAAATCTTCAAACATTTTTTAAATTTAAATATTAAAAGCTTTAAACGATTTAAGATGCTGATGACCGTCGAATGTGTCATAACGGTATTGTGAAAAGGGTCCATTTATTCATTCATTTTATTTTTTCAGCTTAGTCCCTTGATTGATCAGGGGTCGCCACAGCGGAATGAACCGGCAACTTATCCAGCATATTTTTTACACAGCGGATGCCCTTCCAGCTGCAACCCATCACTGGGAAACATCCATACACACTCATTCACACACTCATACACTACGGACGGTTTTAGCTTACCCAATTCCCCAATAGCACATGTCTTTGGACTATGGGGGAAACCAAAGCACCCGGAGGAAACCCACACCAACACAGGGAGAACATGCAAACTCCACACAGAAATGCGCACTGACCCAGCTTTACCACTATTGTGTAAAACAGAAAAGGTGATTATACAAAACCACTGATGCCAATAAAGAACCTTTGAGGTACTCAGATAATACGCAATAATCAGGCTAAATAGTTTAAATAAAATTTCTTAAAAATACATTACAAAATCACGGTAAACCTTGAAACTGGTTATCATCCCACGCCTAATCAACAGTAAACATTACACATGGTAATGTCCAACAGGGAAAACCAGCAACAATCAAGAATATATGATTATACACTCAAAAAAAGAACTCATTGGATGAGCTCAATTTAATTGAGGGCAGGATTTCAATACAACAAATTTGTTTAGCACCAACTAAAAATATGTATATTTACACAATTAAATGCAATTGAGTCGATCCAACATGATTTTATCGAATAAAAGTTTGAATACATTTGTATTTTTATTTAACTTAAACTCAAAGGTCTGATAATATCATGTATGTCTATTATGTGTCCAACACAGGCTCATTGTGAAAACATAATCCCACGAACGTTTCTGGAGAGCGCACTTAATGTGGTCAGAGGTATGTATGGCTGTGTTTCATTTTTTTAAATGAACGCTACGGGGCGGTGTGACGACGTATCTTTTTGCGCTTACCAGACGACCGCTCGCCTCTTTGTGGACGACTTTCCTGCTTCGACCAGTTTGTCCCGTTAGCTCGCTGTGTTCGTCGGCGGACTCGAGACGCAGAGAGGAGTTGACCACGATGACGGGGTTTGAGTCCAGTGAGGAGTGCTTTTAGGAAGCAGGTCAGACAAAAACAGAAGCCAAATAATGAAATAAAGCAGTAAATAACAGGGTGAGAATGTGGTAAAGTCTGAAAATGTGGTAAAAATGAGACGAGGGCTTTTATTTTATTCTGGATTGCTTTTTTGAAAGTTGTTGGTTGGGTTTAGGGAAGTGGGCGGGTGGTCAATCAATAAAATTTTGGTTGGGTTTAGGGAAGGGGGAGGGTGGGTCTGTCGATTGGATGGTCAGCCAGTCAGTCAAACAGTCAGCCGACAGCGGCCTCTGGCCTCTTGTTGATGCGTGAACAGCAGGCGTGAACGGCACTCGCAAGAGACATTTGAGATCTCAGAAAGCGTCCACAGCAGCCTCTTGTGGATTTGCGAAAACAAAAAGTGCAAAAAGACGTACCTGACGGGACGTATTCCGCGACCTCCAGAAACGTACTCAGGACTACGTTCTCAGAATGAGCCCGGGTTGTATGTGTCGTACATTTCGAAGTCTCCTAGTTTTATTTGAGGTTATCCTAAATAAAGCCATTTTTAAGCATATTTCATGAATTACATACTGTATACAGTTGATTGAGACTGATCCTAGAGCTCATTTTAGGACAGTTATTGCTCAATGAGCAAAGCAACAAACTTCATTGTTGCTAATGCGAATACCCAAAGCATGGGTGCTTCTCCAAGGCGGCAACCTCAAAACATTCAATGAAAATCTTCTAAATCTTCAAACTAAAGTAAATATTAAACTCTAACAAGTCTTTCTATTAATGTAAAACATCTAAGATTACTTTTATTGTCAATATTTTCATTTGCTTAATTCAATCCCACGCAAAGCATGCTGGGAACTACAAATCCCTTAACCAGGCATTTGGAGTAACACAATTCCGTCATGTTGTCCCAAAACAAAACGCTTAAGTTAACTTAATGATTTACAAATTTAAGTGGACTGAACATAAAACAAATAAATTATGCAAAGAATAATGTTTCAGCTTATTTTATACAGGTAGTTTGAACAAGCAGCAGTAATAACCTTTTTGAGTGTATGCTGTCATGGCTTTGCCATCAACAAATGTGATTATAATGAAAGTCAAAAACAGAAAGGGTAGGACATTTGCCCAGAGTGTATTGTTAAAAAATTGTCAAAGCATTTCCCCAAAATGTGTGTCAAAACGAGATTTGTCCCCAAAAATCATCTCATTTGCTGAAACAGAGAGTAAGTTGTGGCCAAAGTAAGCCTCAAAACCACCATCAGATTGAAAACACCCCAACAGCACACAAGGGTTAAGCACAGAAGTGTACCTTTTGAAAAGCTGCCGCCCCAGTGACAGATTTAAAGGGTCACGAAACACCAAAACACATATTTTGAGCTGTTGACAGTCATATATGTGTCCCGCGCTGCTATAAACACTATTAGGACACATATATTTCACTAAAGAGTGAAAAATGGAAATTCCTTCTTCCGGTTTGAAACTAATTTTTAAAGCTGCGTCACGCCGATGAGATCCTTGCATGTATTCCAGCGTGGAGAGCGGACGTCTGTACCTGCCAGTGCATCGTGACGTCTCTGAGCGTGCGGCATTAAGTCATGAGAAAGACTTGGTTCAAACCAATCAGCGCTCTCTATTGTGTATGCGGTGCAACTTCATTAATATGCATGATAGCTTCGAAGATTGTTTGTACCTGTTGCAGTGTTCAGATGGCAGAGAGACGCCACACTGTGTTGTCAAAACAAGTGGAAGAAGAAGAATTGTTTGGAGACACAGGTCGCCAGTGTTGTGTTTATGTGCTGCAACGAAGGTTTTGTTTTCATTTCCCGCTATGAGAGCGCAGCTGGACTCCCACGCGTGCAGCAGAAATGCGTCTGTAAGGAACTTTATTTTTTTTCACCCGAGAGCTTTCAGCATCTGAAAATGGTGAAATCCGGATTTGCCGCTCGTCTCCTTTTAAAAAATACACAGCTGCAGTTCATGTTGATTGTCCTGTCTTTGGTAAGTGAGCGATCTGTGCTCTTTGTTTGTTTATTCAGATGGGAAAGTTAGTTCGTATCGTCAGCAGTACTGTTTCAGTGTTTACAGACAGACCTTAGTCAAATGATTAGAACTGTTACTGAGTTTACAGCACGCTAACATCACTACAGTATTATAGACTGAAAGATCCGCTGTAGATGCTGCTCTCCGAGTGGAAACATATAAACCCCGCCGTATTTTGTGACAGGATGGTCTATACACACACGACTTTTTGACGCTACCTACCGAGAGCATCAAACACTCCATTAAAACCACTCTCTTAGCAGTTTCTCGCATCTCGTTTGTCACGGGGGGCTGCAAGAAATGTTCCTGGATTAAAGTGAAAGTGCCGTTAAAGTCGACAAGTTAATAATTTGGCAAATAATTAGATGACTGATGTCCATGTAAACACAGTCACTGTCTTTCTCCCCTGCGTCTGTGTGTTTGTTTTGCAAATCAGCAAGTGCACAAATGGAAACAAATTTTTTTGCAAAACCTTCCCTCTTTCCCTCCCCCGACACTCCCACGTAAACCGAGCTGGACACGCCCACTTTCCTGAGCTTTTCCAAACTAAAGGTGTGAACACACCCTGCTGAGACAGGGGGGTTTCGTGGCCCTTTAATCTTTATTTCTGAGAGCACACAGGTTGACAGTCTGCAACTTTGAGATCATTTCCCCCTCACAGAAATGTTCTCCCGTCAATCCTTTCATTGCAATCAGCTCAGTGTGCAGGCGGTACAGTTGCGGCAGGTGAGGTCAAAGTAAACCACACACTGATCTCCAGCGTGAGTGACTTCATCAGTCAAGGCGGCGGCGGCGCAGAAGAAGTCAAACATCTATCATTACCAGGGTTTAAGCAAAGCCGCCGCGGTGGGAATACGAAACACTCTCAGCCTCTTAAAGGGATTTGTGAATTAATGGCTAAACGTTGGCTTTCCTAAAAGGCACGTTCAAAAGCTCTTTCAAGCAAATGCGCGTTCACGAATCGCAGCTCTGGCTGTGATTATGAACACTAAAGGTCTTATTTTACACGCTGCCAGAAGTGGGATTCGTCCAAGCAGAGTTCTCATTAATTGCTTTCTGGCCGACAAACTGGCTTTCTGCATCTCTTATATACATATATATTTGCATAACTAATTGTTAGTCGTGGCGGGCCAGAACGAGGAGCCAAAATCCCATGCAGTCATTTAACCTCGTTTGTGTCAGAGTTCCCGATGGCGGACTGACCTGGTAATTGCACGTGCAGAATAAAAGCGTGCATGGCAGAGATTCAAAACGAGCGCCGGGTTCATTACTGGACGCGCACTCGCAGCTTGTGTTCGAACTAAATTAGCCGACAGATACTGCAACATAAACAAACATTGGCAAGCGAGCCTAGAAAGCGGTCGCCTGGCTATCTCGCTTCCAAACACACCATGCACGTATTTTCCTGCCGCTCTGAATGTGCGTGTCAACATTTAAAGAAGACACAAGGCTTTGATGGACACAATCAAGAGATGCACCGAGGGGCCCCTGGGAGCCTCCTGCTGAGTCTGTGTACTTACTGGTAAGCATGAACACAGTGCGCCAGTGTTTCTCCCAGCAGCTGTGTTCATCCTCCAGTGTTTGGAGAGGCTTAACGCTGTCCATCAGGCCTTAATGTCCAGCGCAGCGGGCAGGACCGGCCATTCAGACCCCAAAAAACTGACCAACCAACCAATCCGTCCGTCTTCGGCACCGGCGCCTGAATGAAGCCGCTTCACAATGATCACGATGGACGGCTGCCAAATAGCCAGCTTTCAGCGCTCGGAAAATGATCTAATTATTCGGGAGATCAGCAGCGCCGCTGACCGTCTTAATCGGAGAGGAATCAGATAACGTCATTTTGACGGACAATAGATTTAGATATTGGACGATTCGTCTTAAATACCTGTGGAAATTGTTTGTTGGCATTCACAGCCATGGTTTGGATGTTTGAGATTTAATGTTTATTTAACCCAATGCTGGGTCAGATATTTACAAAACAAAGCATTGGTTTAAAAATATGCAATTCAAATTTAATTTAGGATTTTAACTCAATGTTGGGTTGAATATTGGTGATGAGGGAAGATCACACTATAGACACGTGTACAGACTCCAGAATTTCTATTTTATGTAAAAGCAAAAAGCTATTTTATTAGAAATATTTTATAGTATGCTGACCTATTTAGCTAGATAAACAACAAGTATACAACTGCATTTTCAAGCAGTCTCAAGCACTTTGTCCAAAATCAAAGCCCTTTTCAAACCTTGAAAACACTAGACTAAGGGTGCTTTCACACCTGCCTTATTTAGTTCGGTTGAATCGCAGTAGAGTTTGTTTTCCCTCTTGGTGTGGTTCGTTTGGGCAGGTGTGAATGTAGCAATCGCACTCATACCGAAAGCAGACCAAAGATGCGTACCGAGACCTACTTGAAGAGGTGGTCTCGATATGCTTCCAAACGAACCCTGGAGCGGTTTGTTTGTGGTGAGAACATGATACAAACTAAAACAGACCCAACCACTAAAAGTACCTTTTATGCTGAGTTTTATGTTTTATTGATACGACTACTAATCAGGCTTTAAAAATGTATTTCTGAATACATGAAAAGCTAATAATTTTGACTTTAACTGTATAATTTAATAATAGCAGAAAACAAACAAACATTTAATCAACCAACCCACCAAACAAAGAAACACACATACAACCAACCAACCAACCAACCAACCGCCCGACCAAACAATCAATCAACCAAACATAAAACCAACCAAACAAAAAAAATGTCAACCAACTATACAACCAAACAAACAAACAACCAACCAACAAAACAACCAGCCACCATACCAACCAAGCAACCAAGCAACCACCCAACCAACCAACCAACCAACCAACCAATCACCATACCAACCACCATACCAACCAACCAACCAGCATATCAACCAACCAACTAACCAAACAAGTATACAACCAACCAGCCAACCAACAATACAACCAATCAATCAAACAAACAAACAACCTACAAAACAACCAGCCAACAACCAGCAGACCAAAGAAGCGTACCAAGACCTACTTGAAGAGGTGGTCTCGGTACGCTTCCAAACAAACCCTGGAGTGGTTCGTCTGTGGTGAGAACATGATCTGAACCAAAACAGACCCAACCACTAAAAGTACTGCCTCTTTTTGGACTAATCCATCTGCCGTAGTCCGATGCGCTGTCCCATCCTATGGGGTTTGGAGGAAAAATATTTGTTGACAGCGCTTTACCAACAGTTTAAACAGAGAGAGAGAGAGAGAGAGAGAGGGAGAGGGAAAAACATTACCTGATGGATCGTTGGTAATATTTCCAGAAGATGACCATGTTGCAGTTTAGCTAAATTATTTCCCCCCTCCTCCTAACGCCTTCACCGATTACAATGCATTTACACATTGTTTTCCAGCCGCAGCTGCGCTTTATTCTCGAAGTGGGGTTTATTTATAAACTAATATCAAGAGGATCACATGCTTATGGTTGAACACAGCTGGTACCACATCAGCGCAGCATAATGCACAAATCAGATGAATCCTGACACACTATAAATTACCAGAGCTTTCCACTCCAGTCATCTTCGGCTTGAAGAATCCCCCCTTCCACCCCAACTCCTCCCCTTCTCTATAGGGTGGCACGGCGGCCCAGTGGTTGGCACTGTTGCCTCACAGCAAAAACGCCGCTGGTTTAGCTCCTGCCCGAGCCGGTTGGCGTTTCTGTGCAGAGTTTGCATGCTCCCCGGTTTCCTCCCACCATCCAAAAACATACAACATAAGTAAATTGACTACTTTAAAACAGCATCTTAAAGGGCCACGAAGACCTCGAGACCTACCTGAGCTCAAACTCCCCTCTCGCCCTTCAAACAGGAGGGAGCCCCGGGCTTGAGGATCTTTTGAGCACAGGGCTTCTCTCTCGGGAGAGAATGCCAAACTAGCTTTATTATCAATCATCAGCTAAGTGTGAACTCTCGAACTGTATAGTTTGTCTAAAGTGACGTATACAAACTATATAGTGTACTATGACCAGGGGTACAATCAGCTAGTGCAGCGACATTTTGTGTCTGCAAGTTTGTTTACTTGCGGGAGCTCTATTGGCATTAGGAAATACGTTCAATAAGATCTGGCCAATCAGTGATGTGGATTTTGTCACATGACTGCATTTTGGTTCTTTTCAACTAGTTCGGACCAATGACTGTAAAAAATATGGACGACGCGACAGCCCCTTTTCCCATTAAACGCTTTGAAGGAAAAAAACACCTCGTGATGGGCACAAACTGTCGCAAAACACTGCTGAAATTGGAGCCTGGGCATGCGCAGAAGGACTGCCTGACGGAGCCAGAGGCGGAGCCGCGGAATCAAGCTTCCAACGAAACGCTTGTACATCAAATTAACCACGCCCCCCGAACTTCTCAATTGACTGCCGGTGTCTTCACTATAACTCGCTAATGTAAATATAAGAACTTACATTTAAAAACACGTAATAATATAGGATTTAAAAACGGTGTTATTTAAGCGGTTATAAATTAATTAAAGCAATCTATGTTATACTGCAGAAAGAAACGATCTTTCAAACACTCTAGCCTGATTAAGACTAATATGAGCACAAAAAATATTCTTCTTGTAGGGTTGCTGGTACTGTTATCTTCACAGTAGAACTAACACTTGTAAAATATGAACAATAACAAACAACACATACATTTATTATTAATCAACAGGACCCAAAATATACACACCATAGACAGCTATTTACCATGCGGGAAAAAATGTGTGTTTAAAAGATAAATACAGCAAGATTTCTAAATATCAACAGAATATTTACACGTCCCATCCCTGCACTATATAAAATAATTAAACTTGGCAGTGTTAATGCATCAACTGATGTCTATCAGCTACTGAATATCGCTTGTATATAATTGTTTGCCTCCGTTATCATTTGGTTTATTCGATGCCTTCATTATATCTGGCAAAGAGGAATTTACATTTATTTTAATGTTTATTAGGAGTTTTTAAATAAGCCAATGGTAAATGATGTATAGAAATAATATATCACATTTACAGCTCTATTTGTTATATAAGATAATGTTTCTAGAACATTAATATTTTATAACAGCAAACTCAGTAGATTAACTCAATAACATCAGAAACTCAAAACGTAAGAGACTTTAAATCAAGTTCAAAGAACGTTAGATCAATGTGGAGATCGGCCAACATTAGTTTTGTCTTCCTAATTATTATTACAAACCCATAAAGAGAATTACTGCTAGATAGCGATCACCTGCATTTCCCCCGTCATGGCTAGGCGTGTATCAGCGAACTAATAAAGCCCGATAAAGCCCTGACCTTGCCGAATAAACAGTGCTCCATCAGATTCGGTAGGTCAGACAGTATAGTTTACTGCTGAACTCATTTTATCATGGTAAAGTAACACAGAAATGGAATAATGACACTTCAATCTCCTCCCGAAGCTCCGACGGTGTGCTTTGAGAAGCTGTCAATCAGAACTGTCAATCACGATGACACGCCCAGCATTAAATTACTGGCTAAAACCCACTCTTTACAAAAATGAAGATCTGCACCTATACCAGCATTATAACCAGCGCCTTAATTGACCAGAACCATCTTTCGGGACATTTTATTGCAAGTGTAATGATTTTTTTTATGTGGGCTCAAGTCTCGTTCATTAACATGGAGGAGGCGGGCTTTAAAACTTGTACTGCAGCCAGCCCCCAGGGGGCGATCTAACGGCCAAAACCCTCACTCGAAAGCAGGCGTGCGGCACACTTGGTTCGGACCAAAGCCATCAGTGTGGTGTGAAAAGGACCCAAAACGGCAGAAAAATGCAACAATGTATCATTGTTTGCTCTTGGTCCGCACCAATTGAACTGAACCACAGATGTGAAAGCACCCTTAAACTCAAGCACTTCCAGCACCCTTACAAACCCTGCATATTAATGCGTAAAACTTTCATGATCTTTAATTTGATCACACTGAATTTTTAAAAAAATCAAGAACCGTGCAAATATTTCTGATGACAAAATCTGCTAAATGAAAACGTTCTGATGCAGTCTGATCAATGCATTATAGTTGCACATTCTCAGTTTACGGCATGAAATGAACCTTATATCCTGTCCATCGGTTTGTATATGTTACACTGACTGGTTAATGTGTGCAACCAGTCACAGAAACGGCCAACCATCAATCATACTGAAGTGAAGTGTCAAGCTGCATAAATATGGATGAAGTTTCAATTTACCTACAGAGGCAAATAAGCAGAACGCTGAAGAGAAGCACCTGACGGAGCTGTTTTCCTATCAGTCAGAGCTGAAGACTACACAAAACAGCTGCGGCTCCTCGTGTGTGAAAGAAAGAGATTCTGTTGGAGAACACACACACACACACACACACACACACACACACATACACACAGGTGAGAGACCTCAACACTTCTGATCAACAGCCAAATAAAATCACTCTATTGCATAAATCACATGATAGTCTGTGTAGCAGGGCTATTCAATATGATTGCACATATATAGTATGAATGCAATAAGAAGTTTAGCATTTCATGGTATGGTCTATCAATTATTTGTGAGATTTATGTTTTATTGATACTACTACTAATCATGCTTTAAAAATGTATTCCTGCATACATGAAAAGCTAATAATTTTGACTTTAACTGTATAATTAAATAATAGCAGAAAACAAACAAACATTCAACCAACCAACCCACCACACAAAGAAACATACATACAACCAACCAACCAACCAATCAACCAAACAAACAATCAATCAACCAAATATAAAACCAACCAAACAAACGAAAATATATACAACCAACCAGCCAAACAAC
>CAIGQQ010024623.1:0-12092 GCA_903798035.1 Danio albolineatus
CAAATGTATTTGTAACACTAATTTCCTTCTCTCCATTTTCAGAGCCGACAGATAATGCCAGCGTCAACTTTGTTAAATACAAGGGTGACTATTATGTCAGCACTGAAACAAACTACATGCACAGAGTGGATCCAGAAACTTTGGAGTCCAAACAGAAGGTATGACCCTCTCATGTCGTTCCAATATCATGAGACCTTCATTCATCTTCAGAACACAAATCGAGATATTTTAGATGAAATCCATCCAGAGCAAGAGTCCCGAGATGTTCAAAATCCAGAAAAGGAACATCATGTATGTAGAAAAAAACTGTAAAACAAACATCTTAAAAAGTCATTTTTAAGGTTGTTTTTGTGTTCTCAGAGCTTCATTCGTTTATACTGTAGTTGCACCACTGAAGTCACATGGAATGTTTTGACAATGTTTTTAGTTCCTTTTTTGGACTTTGATGGTTTTGGATCATTGTCTATGGAGGATAAGAAAGCTCTCTGATTTTACCTAAAAAAATCATAATTTGTGTTTCAAAGAAGAACAATTGTATTATTGGAACAACATGAGGGTAATTCAAAACATACATTTCACAAAAAAAAAAAAAAATTCTAATCAAGTCAATTTAAGCCATGTGTTTTTCACATTAGGCATTTGAAAATGTCCCACTCTTTTTGGTGATTGAGATACTACAGAATGTCTTGTACTTGGATCACAAGTGTCCAAAACTACCAGTCTAGATCTAGCAGTTTCATTTTAAGTGATAATTTCCCCCAAATCAATCTTTTTTCTATTCACCCTAAGTCTGTAAGACTTTCTTTTTTCTCTGGAGCACAAATGAAGTTATTTGTTAAGAAATATAAGTGCTTTCTGTCCAATTCATCACCTTAGAATTACAAGGTTCTATCTGACATTTTTGTCAAAATTTAGTTATTGACATATTCTTTTTAATTAACAACTTATTTACATTATGGGATAATTTTTTAGAGGTTGTTTACATTTTAGGACTTTTATTTAAAAAACAAATGTTACTCACATACTGTTTGCTATAGAATGCAAAAACTTTGAAGCTCAATATTTCAAAATCATTTAGACCGCAGACAGAACCTAATAATTTCAAGGTGACAAAATACCACTCTTAATGCACGTAAAGGTAAAGATAACATTGAAGAAGTCCTTGGCAAAACTTGCATACTGATTTTCTTTTCATCTGTTTGTAAACTGCAGCAATTCTAGGACAGTTTGAAGACAACACACACAAACATGTTGCATCTTAAATGTGCAGAAAAAAAACAGCTATTAAAATCTTTAAAATATCTTATAACATTTAAGGTTAAACCACTAGAGTCACACGTCATTGATGTTTTTAGCCTTGAAAGTGTAAGTGGCTTAGGCTTTTAACTAGGGCTGCACAATACATCGTTTCATCATCGATACAGCAATGTGATCATTTGCAATAGTCACATCGCAGGATATATGCAATGTTAAGTTGTATTAGAATAAATTTTTAATGTCTGTGACTGTAGAAATATTTCAAAAGCATTCAGGTATAAGAAATTGTACCATTTGTCACCTTAACTTTAATTAATTTTATTGAATTATTTTTATTTTTATCATTCAGTTACTGTACTTGTACACACTTTAAAACACTATATTTTTTATTGTATCTTTTTCTTGATTGTATTTATAGATGGTTATGCATTTCAAGAGTTCACACTTGTGCTGTTCACACTTCAGCTGATGATTGATTATAAAGCTTGTTTGGCATGCTGTCCCAGGAGAGAGCCCTGAGCTCATAAGTTCCTCGAGCCTGGGGCTCCTCCCCGTTTGCAAAGCGAGAGGGGAGTTTGAGCTCAGGTAGATCTTGAGAACTCCCCTGCTGGAGTAGCTAATAAACAGATAGTGATTGCTCTTAAGAGATAACTACTTACTAGGAGCATGTTTATGGAGCCGATTTGGATTGGATTGCTGTGAGGCAGCATCGCTAACCACTGGGCCACCGTGCCACAATCTAGGAAAGGAGGAGGTGTAGGGGTGAAAGGGGGGATTCTTCAAAATGAAGATGGCTATGATGTGGAACTTAGGGTTTTTATAGTTGCTTAGGAATCGTCTGATTGGTGAATCATAAATCAGATGTCGGGGCACCAGCCGCAAGCAATCATAAGCAAGTGATCCACTCGAAATTAGTTTATAAATAAACTTCACGAAAATACTCACAACACATGCAAAAAAGTTTATTAGATTTTATGGAGATACAAATAGTAAACATTAATTCATCAATCTCTGACTAAACGCATGCATGAAACTACTCACAACACATGCAAATACAGAAATGAACTGCAAACAACAATAACAATAATGTGTCAGGGGACCCCAAAAAATGTATAGATTGTTTATTACAGGGCTGACCAACCCTGCTCCTGGAGATCGACCATCCTGCAGATTTCAGTCATAACCCATATCAAACACACCTGCCTGTAATTATCTAGTGCTGTTCAGGTCCTAATTAATTGGTTCAGGTGTGTTTGATCAGGGTTGGAGCTGAACTCTGCAGGAAGGTAGATCTCCAGGAACATGGTTGAGCACCCCTGCTCTGAGCTGATACAGTATTATAAAAAAATCTGCATATATTGTTATATTAGTGTTAGAAAAAAGATTTAGACTGTAATATGTCAAATAGCAGGACACTATCAGTCAAGCTGCAGGACACTTCATGTCGCTAAGCTGTTTTCAGACCTGACTGATAACAATTATCCTCCAGTGTACCAGCATCCAAACAACAAAGATGTGGCTTTTGTTTGAATTTTAATGCTAAAAGTGTCCCTTTCTCTCATGTGTCCCGATGCTGGACTGATTGAATCAATCAACGCTGAAATGATACCACTTAAGCATAAAATATATTTATATATATATTTCAGGTCTGTTTGATCAGGGTAGGAGCTGAACTCAGCAGGAAGGTCGATCTTCAGGAGCAGGGTTGAGCACCCCTGGTTTATTAGATTTTATGGAGATGCACTCCCACTGTAGAATCATCCCAATTAATCCAACCTTATAAATTCCTATCGAAATATATTTCACAAAATGAAAAAATATCGCAATGTTAAATTTTTCCAATATTGTGCAGCCCTACTTTCAACTGACAGATAGAATTTTCTCAGATTTGAAAAAATGATCAAAATTTGTGCGCTAAAAAGGAACAAAGAGGAAGTCTAAAATGTTTAGAACAACACAGGCTGTCGTGAGTGACAGTATTTTTATTTTTGAGAGAACTGTCGCTTTAAAAAGGATGATTATTTGTAGGTAGACTGGAGCAGTTTTGTTGCAGTGAACGGTGCCACCGCTCATCCACACTTTGATCCAGACGGTACAGCTTACAACATGGGCAACTCCTACAGAAACAAAGGTTAGATTCCTCTTTCTCTTTTGCACTGAGAAATTTACGCGCAGTATTAAAAGTCATGTTCATGCTGTGAAATGTTTTCTAGGCGCTTTGTACAACATCATCAGAGTTCCTCCAGAAAGAGAAGGCCCCAAGGATACGCTAGAGGGAGCCAAAATATTATGCTCTATCGCCCCCCGTGAAAAATCCAAACCCTCCTATTACCACAGTTTTGGTGAGTGAATATGAAAATCTTAATAATCGACTATCATTATTATTATTATTATTATTTTTACATTTTTCTGTATGTAATAAAGCCATGCTTCATTTAACTGTAAGGCACTCTGATTTATGTAATCATATAGTCTGAATAGAGTGATCTCATGAACACTGAAGCTCATTCATTATATTTACCTGAACCTTTCAGGCATGTCAGAGAACTACATAGTGTTCATCGAGCAGCCTATTGTGATGGATCTGTTTAAGATAATAACCGGCAGACTATGGGGCAACTCGATAAATCGGGGTATTTACTGGGACCCCAAACAGGAAACTGTTTTTCACCTTATCAACAAACAAACTGGAAAGGTAAAGCAACATTTAATACATTGGGTGTTCCTCAGAGCAGATGAACTGTCTGTGATCTCTCTTATGAGTTTATTCCTACAGTGTACAGTATATTTGTGCATTGATTGTGCTTTATACATTTCAGTAAGACATTATTTGATTGTATTTGAAATAAAAATGAGGTAATGTAGTTGCATATGTCCCATGCACCAATATAGTAATTAATGAATAATAACATCTAACAAATGCTAAATCTAACCCACATTCTAATCGCAACCATATAGTGAGCACATGTAATTAATTAACATCACTGAACAGGTACATAAATGTAACTGCTTCACCTTATAATAAAGTGTAACCTAAAAATGGATTGACTGCTCAGCCTGTCTGTGTGTGCAGGAGATGCCAGTGAAGTACTACACCAAGGCCCTGTCCACTTTCCATCAGATCAATGCATTTGAACAGGACGGCTTTCTCATGTTAGACATGTGCTGCTCCGATGATGGACAGGCCATTAACAACTTCCTGATCCAGAACATGCGCCAGTCAGGAGAGGCACTGGATGAGGTGTTGTTACTCTCTGTCTGTTTACTTTACATTATTATTATTATAGTATAACAGCAGGTGCCATGTGTATTATTAATATAATTATTCTAACATAATTTTCAATTTTGTGTGTATATTTTTCTCTCTCAGATGTATAACACCATGAGTCAGCCACTGCCCCGTCGTTTTGTGCTGCCACTCCACATCAGCAGTGAAACACCTCTGGAACAGAATCTTAACACTCGTCCTGACAGCACCGCCACCGCTGTCTGCCGCACCAAAACTCAGGTGACCTCTTTGACTGAGTTACACTACATTGTATGATATCATACATTATTCAATGCCATGTCAGCAACAATAGCAAAAACATTTCATTAAAGTACAAACAAACGAATACGTAAATTAGACAGGATTTTCAAAATATCCAGTGAGTGGCGGTACTGTGGGAGCAAATGCCTTGTTGAGGCCAGGAGGAGAGGAGAAGAGAATGACCAGACTGGTTCGAGCAGATAGAAAGGCAACAGTAACTCAAATAACCACTCGTTTCAATCGAGGTATGCAGAAGAGCATCTCTGAACGCACAACACATCAAACCTTGAGGCGGATGGCCTACAGAAGCAGAAGAACATACCAGGTGTCACTCCTGTCAGCTAAGAACAGGAAACTGACGCTACAATTCGCACAGGCTCACCAAAACTAGACAATAGAAGATTGAAAAGACGTTGCCTGGTCTGATGAGTCTCAATTTCTGCTGTGACATTTGGATGGTAGGGTCAGAATTTGGCATCAACAACATGAAAGCATGGATTCATCTTGCCTTTTGTTAATGGTTCTGGCTGATGATGGTGTAATGGTATTGGGTAATGATATTTTCATGGCACACTTTGGGCCCGTTAGTACCAATTGAGCATCATGACAACGCCACAGCCTCAGGAGTATTGTTGCTGACCATGTCCATCCCTTTATGACCACAGTGAAACCATATTCTGATGGCTACTTCCAGCAGGATGACACGCCATGTCATAAAATCATGAAACTGGTTTCTTGAGCATAACAATGAGTTCACTGTGCTCAAATGGCCTCCACAGTCACCAAATCTCAATCCAATAGAGCACCTTTGGGATGTGATGGAACATCATGGATGTGCAGCTGACAAATCTACAGCAACTGCGTGATGCTATCATGTACATATGGACCAAAATCTCTGAGGAATATTTCCAGTACCTTGTTGAATCTATGCCACGAAGGATTAAACCCGTTCTGAAGACAAAAGGGGTCCAACCCAGTACTAGTAAGGTGTACCTAATAAAGTGGCTGTGTATTTTGCTGACTTAATGTATGTATTCACTGTACATTATCCCTTGTTCAAAACAATGTTAAAATCTAGAGAAATCAACAATTTTAACTAGTGCTTCATACTCTGCTTCATACCATCACGATAATACGTTTTGAAGACTTCAGCTCATGAACATGATATCTGCAGGAGTCCTGTAGGATCTAATGAAGACAACAACTTCAATGATTCCACATTCAGTCGCAGCATCATCACACTACTCCTTTGTTTCTAGCAGCAAAAATACTTTGCTTTTCAAATATACATCTGTGTCTTGGATAATCTTCAGTTTTTTATTCTTTCTTTTAGGTGTTTTGCACGTTTGAGGATCTCTATGGTGAAGACCTGAAAGACTACGGTGGTTTGGAGTTTCCTCACATCAACTACGCTAAATGTAACACCAAACCTTACCGATACTACTATGGTTGTGGCTTCCGTCACCTAGTGGGCGACTCCTTGATAAAGATGGATCTGGAAACCAAACGGTTAAAGGTGAGTAAAAAAAAAATAAGGCAGGGATTCATCGCAATGACCAAAATGCTCAAAAAACCTTTAACATCAGTAAAAATGTTCTTGCCACACAACGTTAAAAAGTGTGTGTGTGTTTGCTATTGTGCATGAATTGATTTGCAGGTCTGGCACCAGCCTGACCTCTACCCATCAGAGCCTGTCTTCATTCCTTCACCTAATGCTGAGGAAGAGGATGATGGAGTCATTCTGTCTGTCATCATCACACCAGTTAAGGTACGACACAGCCCTACACAGGCTCAATACTTCACCTATTCTATAATGAAAGCAAGCTCTCAGAAGCCTATTGAGAATTATTAATGTGTCCTGTGTCTAAACCCCGTCTTTCTCTTCTCTCTCTCTCTCTCTGAAGGATAAGAGTACATTTCTCTTAGTTCTAGATGCCAAAACTTTTGAAGAGCTGGGAAGAGCTGAAGTGCCTGTCAACATTCCTTATGGATTCCACGGCGTCTTCAACTCCAGTGTATGAAGCTCTCTGGATTCACTCCAACAAAACACAAACAAACCACAAGTAGCTCTTCAAAATGCTTAACCTACAGTACCACTTATCAAGGCACTTACTGAACAATATTTCTATGAAATCAACCCAAAGAGATCCTCATATATATATAGAAATATATAAAATGACACACACACTTTACAACTGCAGTTAGTTCTCTGTGAGAAACTCAACCATTTAAAACCATTGCCAAAAGAAGCTTGGGGCAGAATTTGTGACCTTTGATATCCGCTTCAACACGTAAAGTCACGTCACGTTTATTTCTATAGCACTTTGTGCCGTAAAGACTGAATCAATGCAGAGGTTAACAGGAAACTACTGAATGAACTACCAATAACAGAGTGAGACGAGCTTTAAAAAAAGATTTATTTTATGGTGTCCTTGTAATACCTTTTTTTTTCAGAATTGAAAATGCAACTAGACCTAAACGTAACCATACAGTAAGTACATGGAGTTAGTTGATATTTCCCAATATTTAAATGTATAGTTACGCTGTAATAAGGACACTGTTTAACTCTGCTATAAGCAGTTTTACCAAAGACAGCAATTTTGTTGTTCAGCTTGAATCATCCTCGATGCATATGACTTTCTTCTTTCAGACAAATACTGTCAGAGTAAATTGTATCCTGGCCCTTCCATGATGTATTCACCTTATTCTCCATGTGCGAGCAGATGCAGCCATTTGAATCTTTTGGCTCGAGACATCCGGTCTCATTCACTTCCATTCATTTTTAGACGTTAAAAACTGCTCGTTCTGCTGCTTGATGTTGCAAACTGATACTTTTTATCATATTATTCTACTTTCTGTATAGTCATGCAAACACTTGTTTGTAGAGCAAGAAGTTTGACCGTTTTCTGCAGTTTATTATTCCTAGTCATTTCTCTCATAGGCGACTGAATCATAAGTTCTAAAACAATCGCAAACACGAGCACATTTCCATATTGATAAATAAGATCAATAATGGTGTTGGGGTAGTGACACTTTTTTGCTTTCAAGAAAGCTTTCAAAAGCACAGATATCTGTTGTAAAACTAACGGCCACCAGGGTTTAATGTGTTTTTGTAACAAAATGTTTCGAATATTTCACTGACTCCTAGTAGCTGCCAAATGTGCGTTCTTAACTATACTTGACTGACCTCTGACTCGACATATGATGCATTCATATTAGAAGTTCTGGTCAGAGTAGACAAACAATGACTAAAGTGGAAAATGGAAAACGAGATGTTATAATGTCCGAATTTTTCAGAGAAGAGGAGCTTGAATTTTTTTGCATAGCGGTATATTATTAAACTGGAGTATCACATCATCACCGTCCTGCTTCATACAGTACGTCGAGTCAGACAAGAACTTTTCAAGTACTGGCAATTCAAGAGTTTAGAAATAATTTTGTTACAAAAACACATCAATCCACTTCATGAGACATGCGTTAACCCCCTGGCGGCCTAAGAGATAGTTGCACACTGCTTTTAGGAGCTTTAAAAAAAGGT
Source organism: Danio albolineatus (assembly GCA_903798035.1). Lineage (NCBI taxonomy): Eukaryota > Metazoa > Chordata > Actinopteri > Cypriniformes > Danionidae > Danio > Danio albolineatus. The sequence continues at coordinate 8,325 of CAIGQQ010024623.1, forward strand.
TCACCACCCAAAACCAGTATACAACATTAAAACGCCAGGATAACTACAGGTAAGACTGCGTTTTAAAAGAAGAAAGTCAAATACACTGAAGATGGCCTTAGCTTGAGTAAATAATGGGTCATTTTTGAGGTAAATTATTCCTTCCTAAATATTGATTCAGATCAGTTCAGTGTTGAACAGTGTTTTTCAGTTCAACTCTTGACGATGCTATGCAACTCAATTCTGTTCAAGTTTTGTTTACATCCAGTGCTGTGCCTTAATATTAATACGTGTCAGACTTTCATACATTTGCATCATCAATGCCTTTATAGTTTTCAGCAACGGTGGCCCACCCAGTCACAGTATTATAAAAAGATACTATGATTTCTGAACAGCTGCAGAAGATGCTTTTGTTTGTATTGAACAATAAGAATAATAAGATGGGCTGATCGGCAAACATTATATTGTTTCTGGAAATCAAGTGGATTGTTTTGTAGACCTGTCACAATGTAATGCAGGCTTTGCAAAGAGGCCTTTATTTGAGGAAGATAAAACCAGCCTGCTGCATATGAGTCAGAATGAGGGTAGGCTACGTGAATAGCTAAGTAGAATACTTTACTAAATTGACTTCAGGGAAAAATACTTCCTTTTGTCAGCAAGACACATACAGTTAAAGACAAAATTACTAACTCTTCTCCAACATGACTAAATCATATCAATTTTTATAAGTAAAAAAAAAACTCAAATTTTATTTTGATGGTCCGTTTGTTGAATTTAAGTTCCATTGCAACTAATTCTCATTAGATTATAAGTAGACTGTTAGGTTGGGGTTAGGGTTGGGGGTAGGGTTAGTGTAAGTTGACATGTACCTACAAAGTTTCTTATAGTCAGTTAAATGTCTGTTGAATGTCTGTATCAACAGATAGTAAGAAGACAGTCCACTAATACTCAAATGGACCATCAAAATAAAGTGTTACCAAAAAAAAAAAAAAGTGATGTTTAACAGAGCAAGGAATTTTTTTTCACAGCATTTCTTATTGTATTTTTTCTGCTTTTTGTCTTTGTCTAAGAGTCCTAAATAATCTGTCAAGCCTTTAAATTTCACTTAAAGCCGAATACGAGAATCTTGAAAATAAACATGTACTGTCATCACTGCAAATACAAAATAAATGAGTTATTAGAAATTAGTTATTAAAACTATTGTTTAAAAATGTGTTTAATGAAAAAAATTTCATTTAACAGCACTTTGGAAATATTTGAAAAATAATTGTAATTTTATGGGAGGGCTGATAATATTGTCCTCAGCTGTTAGCAAATTTGTCCATGAACTATATTTACACCAGATCATGACACGTTTGTAATGTTTGCAATTGATTTTAGCAAAGCACAATTATAATTTGCATGTTTCAGAGAGGAAAATGTGATCGCACATATCTTAGAGATATAAGTTCTGCATTAACATGAGGAAAAAATGGATTAAATGTTGATGCCTTCTTACTTAAATTAGTAATCAAGAAACCATTTGAAGAATATACTGTAATTCCTTAGGCAGAACATGATTTGAAAATAAAACAGAAGTGGTGAAACCTAAAAGTGCCTTAATGAAAATGATGAATATTTAAAAAATAAAGATGTTATTTTGGTTAAAGCTGCAATATGTTTCTTTCGGCAAACTATTTCTCTCTGTTTATGAATTTGCCAAGCCACACAGTTCCTGGGCGGATCTAATAGTTCAAATCTGAACACTTGCTACAGTATGTGTTCATCACAGTGATTGAGGATTAGACAAAATCTGTTTGGAAAAATTCTGAGCAAAAACAGTTTACATTCTGCTGCTTTAAATGATAAAAGATTAAAACCGTGGAGTATGTGTATCATTTTATATCAGTTTTCTACCAAAGTAACATTTTAAATGCTGCTTCTGTTGTGTATTATGTATTATTTTACTTTTTGAAACAAGTTCTAAATTGCTTATAAGTTGTACTTTTTTTAAACTACTTTTTAACTGTAGCTTGATCATATTTCCTATGATATGATGGATATTTACACACCATATTTGCATGCTGCCTGTTGCAATGTAATAAAAACAACAAACATTCATAATGTTTTCCAATGGAGAAAATATATAAATGTAGTTACTTCAAAGTATTTATCCTGTGAAATGTATATAATAAATTGATCTGAAAAATATTGCATTATTAGTACATTATTATGACACATTTATGTGCTACTTATGTGCTATTTGAATTGAGCATTCATTTCTTTATCATCCGTTAGTTTTAAAGATCATTTAGGTTTAAATATATTTTCATATTTGTATATATATATAGTTTCATTTTTTGTGTGTTTTTATAATTATTATAATTAGTAGATTAATTTAATTACATTTTAATTAATTATTTAAACTTTTTTTTTAACTAACTTGCATCTGGGGCCGGGCTGGCGAGAGCACCTGTGGCCTGGAAACTTTGGTTTGCCAGCCAGAATGATTTTTTTAATTTTTATTTTTATTATTGTTTATTTTATGAGATCGGTCATAACACCATACACACGTGGTCATTTTCAATACCAAATCCAGCATACCATAAATAATTTTGGAATTTGGTAAGAAAATCATCCAAATCTGTTGTTCTTTACTGCAGTGTTGCGCTACGTCGATTTGCGCCTCCGGTTAAACAAGCAGCGGTTAAACAAGCAGCGAAATACAGTATACAAAATATCCCATCTGTTCAGTAATACAGTCGGGAATGGTTGGTATACTGTATAATGCCAGTGATAGATCATTTAGTTCATCAAAAATACAATACAAATTGTAAAATTGTGAAATGTTATTGCAGTATAACTGTTAACAAAAGTAGGCCTAGTTTATAATTTAATTTATAATTTATTCCAGTGATTTAAAAGATGAATTTTCAGCTTAATTATTCCAGTCTTCAGAGTTACATGATCCTCCAGAAATCTAAAATTAATTATTATTATTATTATTATTATTAATATTATTATTAATATTAATGACTGGAGTAATCATTTCTTTTGAAACTACATACAATAAGAAAGCAGTTATTTAATTTTTAAATAAATATTTAAAAAAATTTCTTACATTTAGTAGCCTACATGCCACCTTGATGAGCAGAAAAAGTTTCTTTAAAAACAGACCTGTAGTAGGCTATATATATATATATATATACTACAATAAATACGTAGACTAATACTTAATTAACGTTTCCATATGTCGCCTCTGGCTTGCATGGTTCGGGACTTGTAGGGCTGCGCATCGATGGATTAATCTTCAGTGTTTGGACTCTCACCAGTGATTATTAAACCACGCTGAAATGAACTAAACTGAACTTTAACACTGAAAACTGGACTGACACTGTTTCAATTTTTTATAATGCATGTGAAGCTGCTTTGACACAATCTACATTGTAAAAGCGCTATACAAATAAAGATGAATTGAATTGAATTGAATATACACTCTCGCACTCCCTTGCGCCCCCCTGTGTTTTGAAACGCCCAGTTTGAACCCCCCTGATAATAAGCGTGCTGCAAGGTGTCAGACAGTAATACCTCTGTCTTCCACTAGGTGGCAGCAGACACTAACAGCACGCAGGTCTAAACTCGGTTACAGACTTGACGTTAAAACATCCACATGCACTCTTCTATACAGCAAACATTGTGTTTTCAACAGTTTAAACAACCCTGCATCCACTCAGTGCATACAAAGACACCCAATGAGTGTGCGTGCTGTATGAGTGCATGTGTGCTCCAGCATATGAATATCTTTGTGGC
>CAIGQQ010024624.1:0-11638 GCA_903798035.1 Danio albolineatus
TGTCAACTCTCATGTCAAATCTTTGTTATGCATTATTCACTTTTCTGAGTACATGTTGTTTAGATACAGTAGAAGGACTCAGCACCTGCTGTCAGTTCAGCACCAGGAGATTCATTGCAGATTTGTAAACTGACCAGGACACCTGGGGAATCACAGACCAAGGCTTCATACTATGAGTACAGGCATATGCTGGTGAAAAGCTATGTAAGAAATATTTACTCTTTCTGTCCACAACCCCTGCTGGGTCGTTGGCGGATCATTTCCTGACCCTTAGCTCACTTCTAACATTTCAACTCGCTATCTTTGTTCCACTTTTCTTTCTCTGCGTGATTTTTTCTTCTTCTCCTGAAAAGACTAGTTTAGACTTGCTTGAACATCCATGCTGATCCAGTTGGGCATTGCTTTTTTTTGTCTTGAAAAAAATTGATATATGTGAACCTGGACTACAAAAAACAAAATCAGTATATTTTGGCAATAGTCAAACATTAATTGTATGGGTCCAAATGGTTAATTTTTTTATGCCAAAATCATTAAAATATTAAAAAAACATCATATTAAAGATTTTCAAATAGTTGCATTCCTGTCAAATATTTTCCAATTCTAGCAAACCATACATTGATGTAAACCTATAATTGATGTAAACCACATAATCTATGCATAAATTACACAGGATTTCACAAAACTGACCCTTATGACTGATTTTGTGCTCCAAATATTCGCATTAGGAAATGAAAGTAAAATATATATATTGATGTTGAAGCATTCTTATCGTGTCCTAACATGAATTCATAAAATATTATTAACAAGTATTTCATAACAATGACGCTCCTTATAATAATAAGTAAAAATTGATGATTATGAAATTAAAATGTAAAAAAACTGATCTTATAATGAGAAACTCTGAACTTTATTACATTATTACTTGAAATATTTTACTTGATCACAATTGCTTAATATTACTAATATTGATAACCCTTTCTTGTATTAAAATTGTCATATAATGATACATATTATCATGATAATGACAAAATAATTGTAATGTATTTGTAAAACTGATAATTATGAAATTTAAAGGTTAAAACTGAACATTATTGCATATTCATTCATTAATTTTTTTTGTTGGCTTAGTCCCTTTATTAATCTGGGGTCACCACAGCGGAATGAACCGCCAACTTTTCCAGCATTTGTTTTACGCAGCGGATGCCCTACCAGCTGCAACCCATCTCTGGGAAACATCCATACACACTCATTCACACTCCTACACTACTGACAATTTAGCCTACCCAATTCACCTATACTGTACAGCATGTCTTTGGAGAAAAGAAACCAGAGCACCCAGAGGAAACCCACGTGACCACGGGGAGAACATGCAAACTCCACACAGAAATGCCAACTGACCCAGCTGAGGCTCGAACCAGTGACCTTCTTGCTATGAGGCGAAAGTGCTACTCACAACGCCACCGTGGTGCCCCATTATCGAATAATTACTTGAAATATTCTTAATTCTTTTACTACTTTAACACACTTGCTTAATATTACTAGTATTATTAACCTGTCTTGTATTAAAACCATTATTTAATGCTAAATATTATTGTGCTAGTGACAAAATTAACATAATGTTTATGTATTTGTATATATATTAAGTATATCTGAAACATAATTTTTATCCCATATGTTCTTGCTCATGCAGGGGGGTGCAGTGGGCAGAGCTGTCGCATCACAGCAAGAAGGTCGCTGGTTTGAGCCTCGGTTGGTCAGTTGGCATTTCGTGTGGAGTTTGCATGTTCTCCCTGTTCGTGTGGGTTTCCTCCTGGTGCTCCGGTTTCCTCCACAAGTTCAAAGACATGCGTTATACTGTAGGTGAACTGGGTAAGCTAAACTGGCCATGATGTATGTGTGTGAATGAGATTGTATGGGTGTTTTCCATTGATGGGTTGCAGCTGGAAGGGCATCCGCTGCATAAAACATATGCTGGATAAGTTGACGGTTCATTTCACTGTGGCACGCCCTGATTAATTAGAGGAATAAGCCAAAAAGAAAATGAATGAATGAATGTTCTTGCTCATTAGGCTAGGAACACTCTAGAAAACCAGCCTCTAAAGCACAACAGTGACCAGTGATGCATGTAATGCTTCTGCTTCACTTCTCTCTGCCTGTCCTTTTTTCCCCTATCCTCTCTTTTTATCTCTGTATTTTCTCCTCTCAATCTTTACCTTTTTGGTAGGCTCTAAGGTGGTCCCGAGGCCTGATGGATCCCCACACAGATGATCAATAAAGTCTCAGGCATCAGACGGCTGAGGAGATAAGCCTCAGAGATGAGGTCACTGTGCCCTGGCCAACTTTATCTTGCTCGTCTCCGTCAGCAAACAGGCAGGTCAATGCTTACCACCGGGCAGCTTTTACCTCGCTACCTGCAAACACCCTCAATATTGTGCAATTTTCAAACATCTCACTCCAAGTGCCTCTATTGATTGCTTGTGTGTGTGTGTGTGTGTATGTGTGACAGACGCTAACCGCTAGGGAAAACGCTGCATCTGCTTCTATCATGAAGGCCATACACATGCGCTGTGCGTTCGATAGTCCCAATGAGCCGTAAAATGTAAAACTGACTAATTAGAAACATTAGCACTCACAAGGGAAGCGATAATTACAGATATAGAGTCGAGTCTTTAAAGAAGAGCGATTCCCACACCTCACAAATGCTACGGGCTACAAATGATTCACTCCGGTAGACTGGCAATTCTTTGCTTTTTGTCGCGCTGCAATTAAGTTCGCCTCACTGCCAACCTCATGGGCCCAGAGAGAGCGCTAACAATAGATACGCATTACAACCGTTGGAAGTGCAGTCGCTTTATTGTTGAGTAATTTACCCTGGTAAAAATTACTGGGATAGCAATATTGTAATGAAAATGGTAAATTTACAATTGTTTTAACATTTACAAAAAAATAATTAAAAAATTGCTACATTAAAAATGTGTAATCTTTGTTAACAGTAAGTTTCTTAATATATATAGTAAATAGTCGTACATTAATTATTGATTGATTATTTATTATTTCGTTAATTGATTAAATTGATTCATTACTTTAATATTATGTCTAATACCATGATGTTGTTTTGTAGTTGTGTGAGTGACACTCACTGAGCGTCTTTTGTATGTTTCTCTGCTTGCGACCATCAGTTCATTTCATGACTTCCTCATCACCATATGCTTATGTTGTCTTTTTGTTTGTCTAACAAAGGATATAATTTGTAGATGTTTGTCACAATCACCAGAAATCAAGCATTTGCAGATCGCTGAAGAACTAGAAATCTGCCGCTTAAATAAACTACAGATCCCGTCATGCACTTCACTCACACACCTAGCCCAGATTCCCATTGATTGCAAACACACAGCTGAAGCTCCAGGTAATCACTGATTATGAGTTTCAGCTGTGTGTGTTTGAGTGTCCGGATTATTGTCAGCTGTAGCAGGTGCAGCGCATAGCATAGTTGTAGTTCATGTTGTGGCAGATGTGTAGTTCTCCAGCGATCGCTGGTGATCGTGACAGTGTTAGTACTTGAGAACTTTGGTGTATTAACACTAGAATTTAATGCGATACGGTAGTTTACTATAAAAATTAGACATACATTTTACAGTTTGTGTCGTATATTTAATGGTAAAATACTGACATCCACAGCTGCTGTTTTCCCCCCATAATTTTATGGATTATTTATTGACAGTTTAGTCATGATGGTGGATGAGGAGATTTCCCCAAAATGTGTAAAGCACTTTGAGTACCCCGAAAATGTATTATTATTATTATTATTATTATTATTATTATTATTATTATTATATGGCACCACGGTGGCGTAGTGAGTAGCACGTTCGCCTCACAGCAAGAAGGTCGCTGTTTCGAGCCCCGGCTGGGTCAGTTGGCATTTCTGTGTGGAGTTTGCATGTTCTCCCCGTGGTTGCGTGGGTTTCCTCCGGGTGCTCCGGTTTCCCCCACAGTCCAAAGACATGTGGTATAGGTGAATTGGGTAGGCTAAATTGTCCATAGTGTATGAGTGTGAATGTGTGTATGAATGTTTCCCAGAGATGGGTTGTGGCTGGAAGGGCATCCGCTGCGTAAAAAATATGCTGGATAAGTTGGCGGTTGATTCCGCTGTGGCGACCCCGGATTAATAAAGGGACTAAGCCGACAAGAAAATGAATGAATGAATATTATTATTATTATTATTATTATTATTATATGCTTTGGTCATAATAGCCATAAGTGTTCTTATGGTAATGGCCTTAAATATTTTGAAATATTCTCTTAATGGCTTTATATTATTATGTAATATTTAGTCATACGAGTTTTTTTTTATAACGAAATATAGTTACAATTATGATATTCGTCTCTCCATATTGCATTTATATGCAAGAATGTTTTCTTACTGTTGACATTTTTTATTTATGAGAAAATGTCCTAAGAAACAGATTTTGTTTTCTTAATATGTGCATTACACAAAAGAAATGTTATTATTATAAATATTCTTTCTCAGAAGTAATGATGTCATATTCATTATAGTGATACACTTTCTCATAAATGACTCTGCATATCATAATAAGAAACTTTCTCATAATGATCTACTGTACAATCACAGTTATGTGAAATTTCTCATAATATTGTCTCCTAATTATCATGATATGAAATGATTACCAGAGAGTTCCACATTATGAAATTACAAATGTTTTGTTCCTTAATTTAATCTTGTAAGAATATTTCTCATTATAATGAGACAGTGATTCATAGTTATGAGTCATAATTTCATTATTTTTTCTCAGTCTTGATATATTTAGTCATTACGATATACACACCCATATTTATTCCATATTTATAAAAATGATAAACCTTCTCGAAAATGAAGCAATGAAATCAAGCAATAATTCCTAATATTATTCTCATCCTTCATATTATTTAGTAAATCAATATTTTTTTTTCTCTCAGTAGTGACATTTACTCATTATTATGAGCTAATAAATGAAAATAATGAGACTTTTTCCTCATTACTATGACTTAAATAAAAATAAAAATACATCGATGAGCTTCTGTACAAACCCCAGCTGCCTTAAACTTCAGAATTTGCTCGCTGAACATTGAAATAAATGATGTGTTTGAATCAAACGTGTTGTTATACTCAATTATATGCCAGACTGCCTCAGTATCGCAAGATCGTTCAGGCATGTGCAAAGTCCTTTCGCATTGTGATGTTTTAATTGGTGGGTGTGCAAAACCGATACAAGATCACCGAGCGTTAAAGCAATCACGGCGCACAAATACAATAAGTTCTACTTTATATAATTGCCTGATGTGGTCCAACAGCCGGCAGAAGGACGAGGGGAATGTATAATTAAATTCTCTTTACAGCATCATAATTTTTTTTGTGTGTGTGTGAATAATTACAGCACACAGAAAGGGAATACACAGTAAAATGTGTCATCTGAGGACATGGGGCTGTAAAACATTAATACTTGCAATTACGCTAGATCTCTGTGGCATGCTAATCATCTGTGAAGACACCCAGTGTTAGGACAGAACTGAATAACAGGCGCGCAACTAAATATGTCATATTGCTGCTTGCTTTGGCCATAGAGACCAAGTCAATTACAGTACAGGACATCTCATATCTGGATGCGCACAGGGGTTTGGGGGGAAATGTGCGTGAAATGTTAATGGGGTAGTTAAAAGCAAGAAAAGTCACCTCTTTTTATTGCCTCGTTCTTGTTTCATCAACTGTTCTGGAGTCAGTGCTGACGTCCAATGTCTCTGTCTGCTGCCGTTAAAAAGGGAATAGCTTGGCTGCGGTTCAGACGTTAATGACACAGGGGTTGAAATGAGGTTCATGTATCATTGAGCTTTCGTTTTTAGCATTCAGTTTGTCTTATTTAGTGACCTTGCATGTAATTCTAAGTTCTATTAAGCATCAAGGTAGTATATGCCAAGGCAGATCCTTACCTTGTTCAATTTTAACCTCATTGTTGAACTGATTGCCCATTGAGATTCTCAGCATTATCATTTACTCTTGTGCAATTTGTCTTTCTTGGACGACCAGCTTTTTGGGGGAACTTGAATTCAATTCACTTCAATTCACCTTTATTTCTATAGCGCTTTTACAATGTAGATTGTGCCAAAGCAGCTTCACATAGAAGGTTATAGTGAATTGAAACAGTGTCAGTCCAGTTTTTAGTGTTGAAGTTCAGTTCAGTTCAGTGTGGTTTAATATTCACTACTGAGAGTCCAAACAGTGAAGAGTAATATATCGATGCGCAGCTCTACAAGTCCCGAATCATGCGAGCCAGTGGTGACATCAGCAAGGAAAAAAAACTTCACCAATTGGCGAAATCGAAGAATTTAAAAAAACTTGAGAGAATCCAGGCTCAGTTGGGCACAACCATTTCTCCTATGGCCAGACGTCTTGTGCAGAGCTGCAGTCTAGGCGCCGGAGGCTGGAGAACTCGAGGCTCGTCTGTCCTTGGAGGGTCACAGGAATCAGTCTCATGCTTGCTACTCCGCCATGCACCAAGCAGCTGCTCAGGATAAAGCGTGGTCCAGGATTATGGAGGGGCTATATATGTCCCACCCTCTCATTGTGTTTCAGTTTATATTACGTCAAACATTGAATAAAAATGCATATTTCAAAGCACTTCATGGGACCTTTAACTTAATTGATTTGTGTTGTAAGAACAGGAATGAACTGTGTGAAACCCTGTGCATTTTTCAAAGTGAATAAAGTGTGAAATATGAAGACAGAATGTGGCAGATGGTTAGCTTATACCGTATGCTGAATTCAATGCCTGGCACACACAGTGACCTTGACATGTTACAAATTGTAGGTTGTTCTCCACTTTTGATCTCTGCTGTACCAGAAAAGACCGAAAATATATTGCTGTGTTCACAAAATATTGTTATATTTGTTATACACTTTTCAACACTGATATTAAGAAAGGTTATTCAAACACTAAACCGTCAAACTGGAATGATTTCTAAAAGATCATGCGACACTAAAGACTGAAGTAATATTGCTGAAAATTTGGCTTTGGATTACTGTTAATAAATTACATTTTAAAATATATTGAAATAGAAAACCAGTATTTGAAATTGTAATTATATCTCACATCATTAAAAAATAAATAAATAAAATAAAATAAAATAAAATAAAATAATAATAATAATAATAAAATAAAATAGAAATTAAATAAATAAAATAAAATAAGAAGCCCTGGTGAGCATAATAATATTCTTTCAAACATCTGAACTACAGTTTATGTGTAGGCATGGACGGGTATAAGATTCTGACGGTATGATAACCTTGGATAAAAATTTCACAGTTTGACGTTATTGTGATTACTGCTCTAAACTATATTCTAAGTGTCTGGGTAAAAAAAGTACACATTTTATTTTTGAAAACATTTAATATATTTTGGAGTAGCAAACATCAGGCTAAATAATAAAAATGAATCATTGACTTCTGCCGTCTTCATTTGTTTCAAAAACACAGATTTCTTTACAATTTAAAAACTGCATCTTTTGGATAGCTTTTCTGCTGAAGATACTGTTGTCAAAAAACACATATTACACATATCTTAGGAACAGTATTACAGAAAATTTGGCCACTGAATTGTTACATAAAGTAGTTAAAATGTTGCCATTGTGCAAAGTGTCTCTTCGAATATTTCAGTGGCAGTCTCAATTGTAAGTTGAATTGCTTCAAGAACAGCGGAGTTTTGATTCATTTTCTTTGTTTAAGGACTTTTCAAATTGATAGTCAACCTTATATGGATCTGCAATGCAGTCAAAACCTGCTTGGAACTACTTTATCTTTGCCTTATCCCAAAAATAATTCCACACCTTTCATGATCCAATCAAAATTAAGCGTTCAAAGGCCCCATAGTACGGTGGCCGAGAAAGGTTAACGCGCTGCAATTTAAGAAAGTACATGCAATAACAGAAAACACCGGCAGATTAAGAAACTATCTTCATCAATTTGACAGCACACCTGTTACAAATTCTCACAACACAAACAACGGAAGAAACACACAGCAAGTTATTCAAAACATAACGGAAGAAAACACGCAGCAAGTTATTGAAAACACAACAGAGAAAAACGCGCAGCAAGTTGATGAAAACACAACGGAAATGTTTCAAGAGGACCCAAAAACATGACGGACCCAACTAAGATACGGATGTAGTTAATATATTTAATAACGCAACATTTCAGTTGATCATTAATTTTGTTATGTTTTTGGGTCCTCTTGAAACATTTCCATTGTGTTTTCATCAACTTGCTGCGCGTTTTCTTCCGTTGTGTTTTCAATAACTTGCTGCACGTTTTCTTCCGTTGTGTTTTCAATAACTTGCTGCGTGTTTTCTTCCGTTGTGTTTTCATCAACTTGCTGCGCGTTTTCTTCTGTTGTGTTTTCAATAACTTGCTGCGTGTTTTCTTCCGTTGTGTTTTCTATAACTTGCTGCGCGTTTTCTTCTGTTGTGTTTTCAATAACTTGCTGCGCGTTTTCTTCCGTTGTGTTTTCTATAACTTGCTGCGTGTTTTCTTCCGTTGTGTTCTCTATAACTTGCTGCGCGTTTTCTTCCGTTGTGTTTTCATCAACTTGCTGTGCGTTTTCTTCCTTTGTGTTTTCATCAACTTGCTGCGCGTTTTCTTCTGTTGTGTTTTCAATAACTTGCTGCGCGTTTTCTTCCGTTGTGTTTTCATCAACTTGCTGCGCGTTTTCTTCTGTTGTGTTTTCAATAACTTGCTGCGTGTTTTCTTCCGTTGTGTTTTTATCAACTTGCTGTGCGTTTTCTTCCGTTGTGTTTTCAATAACTTGCTGCGTGTTTCTTCCGTTGTTTTTCAAAAACTTGCTGCGCGTTTCTTCCGTTGTGTTTTCAATAACTTGCTGCACGTTTCTTCCGTTGTGTTTTCATCAACTTGCTGCACGTTTCTTCCGTTATGTTTTCAATAACTTGCTGTGCGTTTCTTCCGTTGTGTTTTCAATAACTTGCTGTGCGTTTCTTCCGTTGTTTGTGTTGTGAGAATTTGTAACAGGTGTGCTGTCAAATTGATGAAGATCGTTTCTTAATCTGCCGGTGTTTTCTGTTATTGCATGTGCTTTCTTAAATTGCAGCACGTTAACCTTTCTCAGCCACCGTACCATAGTATAAATGTATCAAATTTTTTTTATAAAGAACAAATGCATTCATTAGTATTCACAACAAAATTTTAGCATAGGTACTAAATCGAGGTCAGCGCACTCGTGAAATTTCTCACCACTAAAAAAAGTGTTTCTGTGATTCACTTGAAAGCAGATTAGTTGCGAGTGTGCTGTGGTGAGGTCACAATCTGAGTGGCAGAGCATTAAAATTCAGTCAATGGGCACTTTGCTTGATTTCTCAGTGCTGATTATTCCACAGACGATCTGGAGTCAGCGAAATGCTGTTTCACATCAGCTTCGTCATCTGCTAACCCGTCCTTCTGAGGTCGAGCTGCCATATTCAGAAGAAGCACAGCTTTGTATTTCGCAAACAGATGATGATAACGGTCAAAAAAATTCTATCAGCAGTCGTTTTCAGTTCACAGCTTTTCAGTATCATTGTCATTTTCCTTTCCTGTATGCGTATGTTCTCACCAATAAAGACAGCCTGCTATATCCAACTCAGAAAAAAGACTCTTTTAGGCTAAAATTTCATCCCTTTTCATTTAGAGGTTTGTCACACTTACCCATTAAAATGAAATGGCGACAGATGAAATAACTCTTCAGTCAGATTCTGTCATGTAAGGCTCAAATTATTGCAAGTACATTAAACTCTCAGAGACAAAGCAAATAGCAAAACTTAGGTTTTATGTCTTGTTTCTAGCCCAAATTTTAAAAAAATCTTAAATCAAGCAGCATTTTCTAGACTAAATACTGTTATTGGAAAAAATTTAGTTTTTACTTAAAACAAGCAAAAAAATCTGTGAGTAATTTCCTTAAAACAAGCAAAATAATCTTATGTCAAAGGGAAAAAAAGATCCTTTTGCTTACCCCAATCACAGAGTATTTTGCTTGTTTAAGGAAAACTCACTTAGTTTTGACATATTTTGACACACCTGCAGCTTCTCCATGATGGACCTCCAGCGTTCTCCAGTCTCTGGTGCCTAGACTGCAGCTCTGCACATGTAGTTTGGCGAGAGGAGAAATGGCCGTGCCTAACTGATTGTGGTTTCTCTTAAGGTTTGTTCCTTCACTTTCGTCAATTGGTGAAGTTTTGTTCCTCGCCACTGTCACCACTGGCTTGCTTGGCTTGGGATTTGTAGAGCTGGTCATCAATGGATTTGGTCTTCAGTGTTTGGACTTTCAGTAGTGAAATTGAAACCACACTTAACTGAACTAAACTGAACTTAAACTCTGAAATCTGGACTGACACAGTTTCAATTTACTAGAACTTCTATGTTCAGCTGCTTAGACACATTGTAAAAGCGCTATAGATAGAAACATGAATCATTTGAATGGAACAGTTCATAAAACATGACGGTATTATTTGCTTGTCTAGAAAATGCTTCTTGATTTAATAATTTTAAGATGTTTGGACAAGAAACAAGTCAAACAATGTAAGTTAAGATTTGCTGTGTAGTTTAACACGGTTTACAATCTAAATGTCTCTAATGAATTTGTTCTTTTTAGTGAATCAAAAACGCACAGCACAGTTTGAAATAGGACAGTCTGAAACAAATGACTCCTGATAGTCCTGATATGACAATATAAATGTTTAGTGACTTGACTGGATTGCTGAAATGCAGACCTCAGCCAAACACCCATGCCACTATTTATAGTCTTTTTTTATTTTTTATTTTATTTTGATCAGACTCTGTTTTTCTCTGCACTGTAAAAATATCTTTTAATCAATATGTTGCGATTTTCGTGATTCATAGTTTTTTATGTTTGTTTACAGTTTTAAATAGCATTATACAACATTGATATCTGCTCTGTCAACTTTGCAGGTTAACAAATTGACTTTACATTGAGATTTTAGTAGTTTTGAAACAATATGTTGTTAAATAAAATATCGAAGTTTATACAAGTCTTTTGCACCATAGTTTACAACACCAAACCAGACAGTATATCACTTAAAACTATTTAAAAAAAGTCATCTTTTCATATTTTTTGACATCAAATTTATTTCAAGGAAAGATCAGGGTGTCACAATGCAATTCAAAAACATAAATAAATGAAAAAAAGTACAAAATATGAAAACTGTTAATTTACAGATATATTTTACAGTGCGTAATTGTACTGTACTTGTATGTTTAAGATGTTATTGAGAGGAAAACGTGCACATTCTTATTGCAGCATGGGTGACATGGAATGCTTGTGACCAGTAAACTACTGCTTTAAACCTTTTACCCCTAAACAAAGAACAACTTTGCTGTGAGTTTATTAGTGCCTTAACGTGTCTGGTCTTTTATATTAAAACATACATCGCAAGCAGGGTAGCCCTTTTGCTAAGCAATTCTAACGAGACGCCTGAGGCTTACAATGCAGAAACACTTTATGGTGAAAAACACAGCAGAAATCACAAAGCAGGTGCAATTTTATTTCATTGTTTAGAAAATCAGTACTGGAGCCAACTCTCCAGC
>CAIGQQ010024634.1:0-11986 GCA_903798035.1 Danio albolineatus
TTTTGATTTGCATTACTCAAACATTATTTTTATATTAGATATAATTTTGAATTGAGGTCATTTTTAAACACAATTGTTTTTGTTGTTCATGGGTAAAGTGTTAAACAAAGACAAATGTCTCTTGTTAACTATTGTAAACTAAGAGAAAAAGTCAAAATATAAGTTCCCGTGTGATTCAGTGCAACAGAAATATTTGTGTATCCTGACCTGTTCTAGGGCTGTGCAATATGGTCAAAATAATCATATTGCAATTTATTTTTATTTATTTATTTAATCTTTTTTTTTTTGTTGCGATTTTTGCCAACTGTTTTTGCTTTTGCAAACACGCTACATAAATGCATTCTAAATGTATTCAGTGCACAAGAAGTGCATAAAACATTTCACAATGAAATAACATAGTATTAAGTTTAATAGATAAAACTGCATTAAAAATGTCTTTAAAACAGACAACATAAAATAAATAAAGATTAACTAACCTCAACTCTAGTTAAAAACATACTGTACACAGTAGTACTAACTGCTTTATAAACAAAACTGTAATAAATTGTCTTAAAAACAGACATGAAAAAATAACCTCAAAGTTATAGCAATAAATAAAAACTAACGTAAATCAAAACCACCTATTCAGTTCACTTGCTCAACTTCGTCATGTGCGGAGTAATCTTTGATTGTTTAACATCTTTCTCCCGCTCAGCTTTGCTGTAAATGCCTGGTGTGCTGCGTCAGCTCTGATTGGTTAACATATTAAAATTATGCACACAAGAACTTATTCTGAATAAAAATCTAAATAAATTAATAGATAAAATTGCAGCCTTGCACGGTTTAGAAATTGCATTTGTGCAAAAATCTTTTTTTCAGTGTTCTAAAAAATATGAGATACTAAAATCTGTTATGTTATTAGTTATTAAAGACTTTTTGCTGAACAAATCTGTAAAATGTAATGGTTTAAATGATAGTGTTGAAGTACAAGTACTTAAAATTACAATTAGTATTTTTGGAGCTGCACTCTAATTTTTAAAGTCTTTTAAAGCGTGCCTGAAAATCTATTTCTGCCTATTTAGTGAGATATTTTTATTCAGCTTAAAGTGCAATTAACAGACTTAACTTAGGTTATTGTGTTAACTAGGCAAATTAGTATAATTAGGCATGGTATTAGATAATACCTATTTATATATAATATTTCTTAAGGGGCTAACAATATTGACCCTAAAATAGTTTTATTAAATGCTAATTCATTTAACTAATTGACTAAAGTTCCCCCTGAAGAAAAATATTATAGGAAATACTGTGAAAATGTCCTTGTTCTGTTAAATATCACTAATATTATATTATATTATATTATATTATATTATATTATATTATATTATATTATATTATATTATATTATATTATTAATTTATTTATTTTTTGGCTTTTTATGTTTCTCAGATGCTCATAAACCTTTACAGATTGTGTCTTGGCAGAAAATTGCCAGAACCACTATTGCTTTTCTACATATTGTTTTCTTACAGCTTATGTAAGAAATGTTCAGCGTTTCAACTGAGAGTTACGCATGGACAATTCCTCAGAAGTCATGTCACGACTTGAGGAGAGCAGTACAGAGAAATCATGATGTCAAAAGCCACACTTTTATCTGAATCCAAAAGTACACTTAACCACCCTTAGTGCAGTATTGTTTTGTCGTAAAAGATTTGATATGTTTACGCTTTGATTATGCGAGTACTTCTGTGCTGTGACTGGGTTGTAATCTTACTGGGAGATCTGAATTTGACCGTGTAGTTTTACAGAGGGGGAGAGAGAGGTGGTTTTGCAATGAGAATGAAACAGATAAACAGATAGATGATGTTTTTACAGTGACATTTCTTGGTATGGTTTGTCATCCGCTCCTCACGGATGAAGTAAACAGGAAAGAAAACTTCTCAGAGCTCCTCCCTGATAAGTCTAAGAGGCCTGTATAGCGCACAGTACATCCCTGCAGGAATCCATGATGTTATCTCAACCCCACAGCCTGACACAACTGCACCTTAGCAAGCAAGAGAAACAAAAGCAAGCGGAAAGTACAAATAGTACAGTAATAGAGTCAATAAATCAATAGGTGCAACAGTGATGCGTAACAATAAAAAAAATAATGATAATAAAACAGGAAAGTGTGGTACTGTGATGTACCATTTACTCTTCAGTGATGTAAAAATGAGCTTTAGGCTGTGCTGATGTCAGTATGGTCATATGAGCCTCTATTTTTTCCCTCTCTGTCTCTTCATTAGTCTTTTGAAGTATATAAATAAAAATCAACTTCCTTGAAATCATCTCCCAAGAAGTGAACACAAAAAGGGGCAGCCTGTTGGGTTGTTCTCCAAAACCAGTTCCAGCAGCTTTTTACAAATCTCATTCAAACAGATTCGGATTTAGTTCGCAATATTTCTTTAGGTTAGTTCACAATATGTAACCGTTACAGTGGAAAAATCTATGGTGATCAAAGTGATCAAATGTGGTCTGTCATGTTTGACTTCCCAATTCCTGGGTGATGGGATGTTTAATGACACCCAATAGGGGTGTAGTATCCAGACACACACCCTAGACATATTTTATTAGTCACATACACAGTACAATATGTGAAATGTGAAATGACCCTAAAAACTAAAAATAATAATATCACAAATAAATTATGTAAAAATAAATCATTTCATATCAACATACTGTGATAATGCACAATACTAATACAGTGGGTGCTATAAATAATAATTTAAGAATATTCTAGGCATGGGACGATAACCATTTTCAAGGTATGCCGCAGTTTGGAAAAGTCAAGGTTTTCATAGCGCCAAAATTTTCTGCTATACCGTTCCTAAGGTATGTGTAAGATTTTTTATTTACATTTTTTTGTTTTGTTTTTTTAGGTGTAAACTGTAAAGAAATCTGTGTTTTTGAAACAAATGAAGACTGCAGAAGTCAATGATGTATTTGAATTATTTAGCCTGACATGTTTACTGCCCCAAAATATTTTAAATGTTTCTCACAATAAAATATTTTGTGTTCAGAGGGGGGAAAGTTGTTATTTATTAGCCTGACATTAAAAAATAAAATATTTTAGAGAATATTTACGTTGTATTTGCAGTTATTGTTTATGGCAGTGCCAATTGCTTGGAGATTGAATTGCTTAGTATAATAATTCATATGGCCGAGTGGTTAGCACGTTCGCCTCACAGCAAGAAGGTCGCTGGTTCGATCCCCGGCTGGGCCAGTTGGCATTTCTGTGTGGAGTTTGCATGTTCTCCCCGTGGTTGCGTGGGTTTCCTCCGGGTGCTCCGGTTTCCCCCACAGTCCAAAGACATGCGGTACAGGTGAATTGGGTAAGCTAAATTGTCCATAGTGTATGTGTGTGAATGTGTATGTATGGATGTGTTTCCCAGAGATGGGTTGTGGCTGGAAGGGCATCCGCTGCGTAAAACAAAAATGCCGGATAAGTTGGCGGTTCATTCCGCTGTGGCGACCCCGGATTAATAAAGGGACTAAGCCGAAAAGAAAATGAATGAATGAATGAATAATTCATATATTTTCAAATGTTAATCTGTAGTACATGCTGAAATATTGATTGAAAATTCTGTGACTCTCATATAGTGTAGAAATAACTGAGACTTCAATAGCTAACATTAGTTAACTTGTCATGAATATTACAAAAACTTTTATTAATCTTATGTGATAGGGCAACTATGATGAAAATCATCTTTTGGAAGCTGTTTGGACAGAACTGTGTGTAGGTATATTGTGTCCACAGTCATATTGGGGTGATATAAAGACATTAAGTCTTTTTTAAAATTTCCTGATGTTAAAATAGGACCCAAATCCCTCCCATTTTGAAGCCCACCACTAAGTGACATAGGAGTGCGGTTTCCCTGCCCACCGAATTGATAGACAGACGCTTATTAACATGTCTCTGTAGCAACATGTATAATGATAGCAACAAGAGAGGTTGTGTGCAAAGCAACTGGGATTAAAAGATCTGTTGAGCAATCTGTGATCATCAATCGTCATCAAATGTGATCCAGAATGAGTTTTACAAGTTTAAAAAGTTTTTAAAACAATGTTTGTAATGAATTACAGCGATTTTACCGTCTTTATTACCCCAGCCGCATGTCAGTACAATTATAAAAGAAGACGCTTCAATCCTGGTTTGTGGACGCTAAATCAGATTTATTAACATAATGAATATCCATACAGCAATGGATATTAACATGTGTTTTGTCACATTTGCTGTGCAAAAATTGTGCAAAGTTAAACACACGCTTTGTGGGTGTGTGGGTGGGCATGCATGATTTAGAACCACTTAAAATTAAATGTCGAAGAATTGGTTTCTTTTTTTGGGTGAACTGTCACTTTTTATTCACTACTATAGCTCAGATAATTTGTTCTCTCCTGACTCTGTGAGTTTTCATTATTTTGTATGCAAGTCATTTGAGAGTGTGATCATAGTATCTTCCCTTACTTGCCTTGAAATTCATTTTCTGAGTATGCGTGATTGAGTATTGCACAAATGTCCTTTCATTTCGTTGAAAATATCACAGTTTACTCACCCTCATGTCATTCCAAACCTGTTTCACGTACTTTCCACTGCAAAAGAAGGCATTTCGAAGAATGTTGGTAATCCGTGTTGGGGAGCATTGAATAAATGTTTTGTCCCAAACTTATATGATTGTCTTTCTTGTGAGAAACATTAGAGAAATCAGTAGAAATAGCATGTTTTGTGTTGTACTGAAGAAATAAATACAAGTTTGCAATGACATTAGCAACTGATGACAGAATTCTTCTTTTTGGTTGAACTATGCCTTTAAATGGTGACACGTGCACAGCTGCTGTACGTACTGCTCTGAGCCTCATGTGCATGTAGTCACTTGTGTTGGCATATTTTGTGTGTGTGTGTGTGTGTGTGTGTGTGTTAGCACTTGTTGTGTCATAATGATGAGGCTGAACACACAGAGTTCTCTGCGTTTCTAGGCAACACAAGAGACCATTTGATTATGCCACTCTTGTCATCCGCACAATCAGCCTCTAAACTTTAGCCTATGAAAATGATCCCTCTATCAGTCTGTCTCTGCGTTTGACTGTCTGACGGATAGTTCTCCTACAGTATTTGTTTTGCAGTTTTCCTTCTGTTTGTCTGTGTGGTGTTATTGTTAGGCCTTCTTTGGACATAAAATGTGACTGATTTGGTTACGGGTAATGCTGATGTGGGAATTTAGAGAACTTTATTGTAGAATACATGTGTAGAGGCCGATGGTTTGTTTGAGCGCTATTTTATTTTATAGCTAGAGATGAATAACATAATGTAATGTGTATTTATATATCGCATTTATTGTCTATGGCCATTGTCTATGGCCATGAGGGGGTTCTCTCAACACCACCACCAGTGTGCAGCATCCACTTAGATGATGCGATGGCAGCCACAGGACAACGGCGCCAGTGCGCTCACCGCACACGAGCTATTGGTGTAGTGGAGAGACAGTGATAGAGCGAATTCGGTGGATATAACTTTCTCTAGTAGACTGTATATCTGTAAATTAATTAACAATTTTCGTTTTTTGTGATTCACAAGTGTTTTCCATTTATTTATGATTTTGAATTGCGTAATTCAATTCATCTTTAATTATATAGCGCAGGGTGACCGACCCTGCACCTGGAGATCGACAGTCCTGTAGATTTCAGTTGCAACCCATATGAAACACACCTGCCTGTAATTATCTAGTGCTGTTCAAGTCCTAATTAATTGGTTCAGTTAAATAAATTAATCAGTTAATTTGATCAGGGTAGGAGCTGAACTCCACAGGAAGGTCGATCTCCAGGAGCAGGGTTGAGCACCACTGATATAGCGCTTTTACAATGTAGATTGTGTCAAAGCAACTTAACATAGTATAGTAAATTGAAATTCTAGTAAATTGAAACTGTCAGTCCAGTTTTCAGTTGAGTTCAGTTTAGTTCAGTTCAATATGGTTTAATTTCCACTGCTGAAAGAGCATTTCCAAACACTGAAGAGCAAATCCCTCGATGCGCAGCTCCACAAGTCCCAGATAAAGCAAGCCAGTGGGGATAGTGACGAGGAACACACTTCACAAGTTGACGAAAGTAAAAGAAAAAAAAAACATTAAGAGAAGCAGGCTCAGTTGAGCTTTAACGTCGGGAGTGACACTGACAATGGAGGTGAGGACCCAATCGCAGATTTATTAAGAAAGTCAGTAAAGCAGTGGTCAACAGGAGCAAACAGATGTATTCAGGAATCCAGAATTGTGGTCAGAGTACAGACAGAAGTTTAACAAGGCATATAGCAGACATGTATAAATAAACAAACAAAATGAGGATCAAAACACGGTGAGACAGAAACAAAGGAAGCGCGTTGTAATGTCACATACAGTTAACAATACTCAACGACGAGAATGAATGCATGTGCTGCTTATGTGGTGTAGTAATCAGTCCGGAAGCTGCTTTAGCCTCTAATCCGATGGTGACTTGGAGCAGGTGTTTGTGTGTGTTGCATGACTGGATCTGTAGTACGTTTACAAACAGATTTGTAGTTCATGAGATGTGTGTGTGTGTGTTAACCAGCGATCTCTGGCTGTAGATCACTGGTGATCGTGACATGAGCATGACCATTTTTACTCTGCCCAAACTTCTTGTGCAGAGCTGGGGCCTTGATCTCTGCTCTGTCCACGTTTGATGTTGAAAATTTAACTCTGCAGTTTAACAAAGATACTTTAATTGACATTTTTGTAGTCGATAATGGTTAATAATGTTGTAGTAGGTGTTAATAATGTAACGTATATAAAATAATATACAGAGAAATAAGTCTGAAATATACTGTCAGTTTTTTACAAGGTTTTTGTAGCGTATATACAGCACCAACCCAGACAAAATATCAATTTAAACTATTAAAAATGTTAACAAATGTCACTTTTTCAACATTTTTAAGGTTAAAAGTTGTTAGAAGAAAGATTAAGATGCCATAATGCAATTCAAAAGCATGAATGATTAAAAATGATTACAAACAAAAACATAATTCACACAATATGAAAAACTGCTAATTTACGATTTTTAGCGTACATAATAAATAAGCAAAAGAAATCCTGCAAACTATTAGGAATAGAAAACTAAAGTTCTGTCATCATATTAACAAATCATAAACTAATCAAATCCGTTTTGTTTCATTAGATTTTATTTCAATTTGTACACTTTTTGAACAAACTATTTGCTAAGTTTTTTTTTTTTTAAATATCTTTGTGTTTCAAGAAGAAACCTCTCACATCAATCTATTGTTGTGACAAATTTGTATGTTATGTTTTTATATTTTATTTAAGAATGTTTTTTCTTTTTATGTTGTGTGGTTAAATTGAAAACATTAATATCCTTGGGAAACCGTCCTTTTATAACCACTTTAGTAGCAAAAGGTACATCAGAAGATTAACCTTCACATGATTAATTTTTACGCACACACCCAAACGCTCATTTCCCCAAGGGAGTGAGCAAACTCTTTGTCTATTCATGTGATCCTTTGCCTTCACCAAACATCCCCCTATAATGAAATCAAACAGTGAGAGCATTTCAAAAGTACAGAGAGGCAGACAAAGCTCTCATCACTTGTATTCCTCAAGAGACCGTTTTGGTAGATAGACACTGCGATACCACGATAAGCTGGAATTCAGCCTGGCCACCAGAGCCTTGTACACGTGTACAGCAAAACTAATGAAGAGGTTTGATGAATGATCTTATATTAGAATCATTATATGTAAAAGTAGTAAAGTATATGAACATTTGCATTATTTATATTTATACAGTAAAAAATTATGGTCACTTTATTTTAATGCATAATTCACACTATTAGCAAATTATTAACTAAGACTTTTAGCTTAATAAACAACTAATTAGCTGCTTTTTAATAGTAAGGTGGTACTTGGGGATAGGTATTGGGTAATTCAAATAATATCATACTTTATATGTGCTAATAAACAATTAATATCTTCATAGTATGCAGGTATAAGCCAAAGTAATAAATAGTGTGAATTGTTACTTAAGCTAAATGTTACCTCAATGGGGAGGCTTTTAATTTCAGTCCACCAGCCCTAGGGCTTCTAGTTAATTGTCATACCAAACAAAAGCGCCACTTTTAATATCTGATTTAAAAAAAAAAACTGCGATCTTGCCCGGCTGAGATACGATATAAAGTGAGTCTTTAAAATATGGAAATTAATTTTACCTCAGTATTTTCAATGGAATTTCTGTACCAGCCTGCTGCTAATGACGGCTCCTGCATTTAAACGACTTTCGTCTCTTTTACGCTTTAACAACCAAATGGATCAAATATATTTAACTGATTATATTTCAATTACATTGAAATATTGATGCTGGAAATGGAACCTTATGAAATTGAAAATAGTCACATAACGCTTTTACCGGAAGTTCATTACTGGCTGAAAAACACTAGCTGTGCATAGAGCCCATTATACCGTAAATGTTGTGAAATGTTGTAAAAAGTTAATAACGAATTCAATCCTGTGGTGGAAAAGCTGAATTTTCAGCATCTAGTCTTCAGTGTCACATGATCCTTCAGAAATCATTCTAAGCCAGGGGTGTCCAAACTCGGTCCTGGAGGGCCGGTGTCATGAAAAGTTTAGCTCCAACCCCAATCAAACACACCTGAACCAGCTAATCAAGTTCTTACTAGATATACTAGAGACTTTCTGGCAGGTGTGTTGAAGCAAGTTGGAGATAAACTCTCCAGGACACCGGCCCTCCAGGACCGTGTTTGGACACCCCTGTTCTAAGCTGTTTGCTGTTGTTATCAAGAACAAAAAGTTATCTTGTGCTGTTCATCCAAACCATCAATGAGTGTTATGTGAATATTAAGTTAAAAAGAGCAGCATTTACTTTATTGGAAATCGTTTTTTAACGTTTGTATAAATGTTGTAAAATGTTTAAACAGCAATATTATTCACAGAACTATTTTCATTGTATTTGTTTATGTGTGTGTGTGCGCGCGCGTGTGTGTATGTGTGTGTGTACAGTATCATGATGCAATGAAACTTGGTCAATTTTGACATGTAATGTGCATTTTAATATTATTATTAGTAGTTTTATCACCTACATTGTAAAAACTCCAGTAAGAAAGATTTGAAATGGTTCTGTTTAGTTTCCTAATTTCTTTCCTGTTTTTATTCTTCCCACACAGGGTGGAAGATTCAAAGGGATCACTATGGGCTTTCCTCAGCGTTCTTCTGGCCGTCGATCTTTCGGACGTTCCAAGCGTCTTAGCATGGCTCGCTCACTCGATGACCTTGAGGTGAGCTTCTCCAAATGCTTTTCTCGTCCTACCACCTCCCCCGACCCCAGCCCAAAACAAAAAAAATCCAGCCATAGGCCTTTAGCTCCTTCTCACTTCTAAAACTTCCCAGCATTCCGATCCTATCACTCTGATTACATAAGGAATGAGTGACCTACGCAATACTTCAGAGACAGGAGACATGCACATTGAAACAAACAATCACGATCAACCCTCAGGAAAGCAAAGTTTAGTGGTCTTGTTTTATGAAATGAAAGCTGTATGAATATACAATGAGAATGTGAGGGTATTCCAGTGTATTAATGGCTCTGGTCACACTCACACACGTGAGTTTAAATTTAGACCCAGCAGTCAAAGAGATAGAGTGCATCTGAGTGTCATGTGACGTGCACACGAGCGTGGTGACGGCAGATCGCCATAGCAACGGAGGAGACGGTGAAACGTGGATGGTGTAATTTTCAGATGGAAGAGCTCGAGGGCATGAAAAATCTGACAGCACGTCACACCTCAGTCTGGCCTGATAGCCAGCATGCCAATGGTGCTTCTTGGTGTATATCGCTTTTTTTTTGTGCAATTAGAGGCTAAATTTGGAACGTTAACGCTTAAGTGTGTTATTTTTTTGACATTTTTTCCTGTTCTAGATTAATTTGCGGAGACAACTATAAGAAAGCCATATTTATGATGATGATATACGCATGATTATGGACATGTGGTGCTGTGAAAGCATTGGTTGACTTGCTTGAGTATTTTGTATCAGTCTTGCTTGAATAATGATAGTGACATTGTACTGTATGTGTACTTTCTGTGTATTTGTGTGGCACACTACAGCTTCTAATCTTGAGTAAACATCAGTGTGAGGTTAAATCTCACAAGTGATCCATTATCAGAAGCATAGCAATGATTGTGCCTTCCAAAGCGAATATGGCTATTAGCACTTCTTGATTGTGTAGCAGGAGAAGCATTATCTTGTATGCCCTTGATGAGGTGCTCATCGATACTCTCTTGGTATAGTATAATGATTAATTTCTCTAAAGTGTTTGCTCTAGGCCCACAATCATGAGCATTTAACTTTGGCACTTATCTTATGAACTTAATTGTGGCTATGGTGAAAAAGGTATGATTGAGCATTTTATTTTATAGTCTGTTGTTTTGTGTTCTGACATCATGTTCTGTTTTTGGTTTTAGTTGGCTTCGGTCTTTGTTGTGTTCGCTTTTCAGTTGAACTGCGAACACAGCACAGACCAAATCAAATCTAAATGGACTGAAACCTGTTTAAGTGGTCTTGGTCTGCTTGTTGGAATGGCATTGTTTACTCTTATTCAAATGACTTGCTCTAACAGAGCAGTTGCAACAGAGTTTTAATCTATCCAAATTCGCCAGCTGTGCACAGCCCCTAAATCATGAAGCTTGAGAAGTGGCCGACAATGCAACAGCCCCAAAACATCAACAGGGAGCAGAGCTATATTAATGCCAAAGTCTTAGCTTCACTTTCAGGGAAGAAATATTTATATTAAATGCAATTGGCAGATGCTTTTTCCCCCCCAAAGCCCAGTATATTCAATTAGTTTTTTTCTTCAATATTTTATAAGTGCATGTATTTTCTGAACCGATGCTATTGTTAGCGCCCAATGAATGCACTGCAAGTAGCTTTGAATAAAACCTCTTTTATAAAAATGTTGTAACACCTGTAATATTATAATTCTGTTCTTTTTTTGAGCAGTTATATTATTAAACTAAAATGATTAAGTTGTATATAATACTACAGTTTGGAGATTTTTTATTATTCTTTTTTTAGGTCTTTTTGCTTTGTTCGCCAAGTTTGTTCAGTGTTATTGGCGTTAATCTCCACACAGTACAACAGAAAATGTTTACTGAAAAAATGTTTTCTGTATAAGGATAAATGATTCAGACTTTGGAATGTAGTGTTGTGTTAAACCCTGCTCACACTGAGATTTCAGCCAAAATTTTGTCATCTAAGACAAATTTGGGAAATCCCAAAGATTCCTGAAATCCTAGGCTAAAATCTGAGATCTTTGATCGTTGGTTTGACGTTCACAGACAGCCGCTTAATGCCTGTTTTGATCAGATATTTCCTCCAATGAAGGACTACCAGTGTCAGAAGATGTCAGAAATGTACCTGCAGTGTGACAATAGCTGCGATGAATGTCAATCCAAGAGCCAATAGGAGTGCCGAATCTGATGACGCAAATCCATGCGATGAAATGTCAAAACAGTTTTTTATCTTTCTGGTTTTATTATTAAGACATGCTGTGTTTAAAATCTGCTACAGATTGCTTAGTAACTGTGAGTAATCATTTCAGTAAGCGGGAATCATTTCAGAACGCGGGCCAGAGGAAAAATGGTCGTGCCCAACTGAGCCTGGTTTTTATCAAGGTTTTTTTTCCCTTCACTTTTGTCAATTGGTGAAAGACAAGTTTGTTCTTCGCCACTGGCTTGCTTGGTTTAGGACTTGTGGAATTGCGCATCGATGGATTTGCTCTTCAGTGTTTGTACTTCCACCAGTGAAATTTAAACCACACTGAACTGAACTAAACTGAACTTCAACTCTGAAAACTGGACTGACACTGTTTCAGTTTACTAGAACGTTTATGCTAAGCTGCTTTGACACAATCTACATTGTAAACGCGCTATAGAAATAACAAG
>CAIGQQ010024642.1:4023-21459 GCA_903798035.1 Danio albolineatus
TATATATATATATATGCAAACGTGCGTTTTATGCAGTCAAAACAGCATTTATTGTTTGCATTTCACGTTAAATTAAGGACAAGGCTTCGTAAAAATAAAAGCATTTGTTTCACATCAGAAAACGGCTTGTGATGCACGATGCGCGTTATATAACATAAACAGCTGAGAGCTTTTTTTTTTTGTCATTGCAGTTGCAGTCAAAATATGGGACTAAACGGCCACAGACCACATAATTTACAGGGCCGTGGGAGACCACCTAAAACACGCACCTGGACGGACTGGTGGTGGCAGACGCAAAGCTGGAAAAAAAACTAAGCTGGTGCTTTTTTGTTGTTGTTGTTGTTGTTCATGTTCAGTTGTTCATTCATGACCAATAAATGTTTTGTCCTTAATTTTGTCTGTTGTCCTTTTTTGAGAGCAAATATTAGTCTAATAAAATTATACAGTACTTTTTAAACAAAATATTGAATTTATGAATTAAATAAAATTCCTCTAAAACGTTTAGAAGATTGCTTTATAAAAGTATTTCTCACGAACTGGAAGTCGTCTTTTTACCTTTCATTTACAACCAAATTTAGACCTAAAAATGACGTCTTTTTAAAGACGTCTTTTCGACGACATGAAAAAGACGTCTTTTCACCTTTCACTTTCTCACCTGTTTTCCACGTTATTTCGACGTCTGACAATGTCGTCTTTTCAACGTCTTTTCGACGACTTTTTGCTGGGTGGGTATAAAAAAACAACCCATGCATTTATCCAATATAACACATAAAACAACTGTAAACCATCTCCCATGATGCACCTGGCTATAGTGCTGTTGGCCAGGTCGTTACATCTCACACACACACACACACATATATACGGAAATCGCGCACTGCACCTTTACGGTGATTGAATATGGCGGCGCGGTGGCGTTGCTGTCAGTGGCGTTCTAAATAAGAATGTGTTCGAGAAACGATGACGTTGATTAACTAGTGTGAGCTGCATTAGTGTCTGACCATCGCTGACATTAGCGGTGTGTAAAGATCTTTCTGAAAGTATCATTTTAGGTTATTATATTTGGTTGTTTCAACGTGCTTTTGCTGAAGGACAGTAAAGATTTGAGTATTTCTCTCTGTCATCTCGTTTCAGATTATTATATTAGTTTTTCCACGACTTTTTTCAGTTAAACTGTAGATTGTACTGAATGTGGGTTGGAATTGGAGATTGCTATATTGTCAATTTTAGGATTATATATATATGTGTGTGTGTGTGTGTGTGTGTGTGTGTGTGTGTAACGAGATAAATGTATAACAAATATCAGTTTGTGAGTTCTTTATTAAATCCTGCTTTAATGGCAGTTCCTGTTGGTTCGCCGGTGGCGCTGTTGAGCACAGAGCTTGTGTGAACAGCAGCAGAGTTGATGAGTGCTGTTGTGGGTGAGTCGGGTTTTGCTCTGGCTCCACACTAAAAGTTTAAAATATCATTTCAAACATTGTTTAGACGCAGATTTGGAAGTCTAGTATAATCTATATACATTTCTTGATTGATAGAGTGGGTTTTCTTTTCATATTTGTCTGATTTCGATGCTTTTAATAATTTTGATGTTTACCCCCATGTGCATGTGCAGCATGTGCTAACGAAATTATGTGTTTTAGATGTGGATGCAGATTTAAACCATTTGTCAGTCTCACTGTTACTGCTCTGTGTGCAGGTAATTTCCTATTATGTAATGTATTGTGTTCAGGTATTTACTCTGTTTATTCAGTTATATTTGTTATGCATTTTCTGTATTTGTATGTCTTTGTTAACATCTCATCCCATAATATAGATGGAAGTTGAATAACACCATGTATTATAGACAGAACATTTAATTTAACAGGAAACATCTATTTAATTGTCAGAGAAAAATATTTGTTTGTTTTATCATAGTGTGTATTGTTTTATATATACTGGTTTAAGTTTTTACAATAAGAGGAGCAGAGTTGATGAGTGCTGCTGTGGATGTGGATGCAGATTTAAACCATTTGTCAGTCTCACTGTTACTGCTCTGTGTGCGGGGTTCAAATAAAATTACTCCTCATCTGAGTCCAGTGTCTGAATGTAGTGCTGAAGGGTGAATGACGTGGGTCCGAAAGCAAAGAGCAAAGGTCACACACACACACACACACACACACACACACACACACACACACACACACACACACACATATATATATATATATATTTTTTTTTAGTTTGTGTATTCTGTTATATTCTTTAGTAGCCTAAAATTGTAGAATGTCCACTGCAGCCTCGTTTCGCTTTTAAAATGGCAGCTGTGTACTCTTTATTCAGCTGCTCTGGAGTTTCTGAAGCTCCGTTTACTTCACTTTTAATCATTGTTTATGTTTAAGATACACTTATTCAGCATTTAGGGAACGACATGAGTCGCACCGGTTTTGTTACCAATATGAGCATAAGCTTTACTCACAGAATCTCCTGCAAACTTATAAACTGTAATAAATGTGCAGCATTAACCTACCATGTTAAAACACAAACCTTCAGCAGAATCACAACAGCAGCTGCAGGAGCGTGGCGCAGAGCTAAAAAAGTCCTGAAGCCCAGTAACACTAGATATTATAATAGATGCTTTATACTATATAAATGAAACGAATATAAACAAAACGAGTTAATGACTGTTATAAAGACTTCATAATTAAACAACTGAAGTGACACACATGTAGATGGTTGTTTGTCGCCACCTATTGGCAGAACACTGTCACTTCTACACCCTTAAAAAGTCATCACGTCGTCTTGTCATAATTTGGATGTTTAAGGCCTGATTTATTCCCTCACCTGGTGGAAACAGGCCTTCTTAATGAGCTCATTCTCGCTGTGTCAGAAAATCAGATGATTTATGATAAATCTCTATAATATTGCAGAGATAATGACAGGAGAAACTCACTGTGGAAGGGAAGGGTGAATATACAGACAAAGACAACATTATTCAATCTCTGTGAAACTTTCATTCTTCAAATATTTCACGTGATGTTTAACTTGGTCGCTGTTTGATGAAGATCTGCCAAAATAATACATGAGGAGTTTAACTCAGCATTAATTTAGCACATTTTCATCAAACAGAGACCCTAGAGACTAAAGGTGTGTTGTGTATAACTTTTATAACAATATATCATCTTATATTGTGACACTTAAAACAATCAGATGTATGACTTCACAATAATGAAGAAAAGGATAATATATATAGCATCTAGCCTCCATCTGGACAGAGACAGGAAATGATGCGTCTCAGGGCTGTTGGATTTGCCTCCAGTTTACAGCTCAGATATCTGACTTCAAGTGGCGTTTAGACATTATTTCCCAGTAAGAAAATCCTCATCTGATGTTTCCTGTAATTCTGTGTGAGTCCACCTTTCCCCAGAGCGGATGCAGGAGCTCTGATGACGACACACACCTTTCATGATTGCTCAGACTCACACACACCACAAAAGTCTGTGTTTCTGTGTATATAGGCTGATGGTCAAGTTTAATCTCAACTCAACTCCATTTATTCATGAAGCTCCTTCAACACCACTTGAGAAACTAAAGTGATGAACAGAACAAGACAACAAGAGAGAAGAAGACAGAAATAACACAGAGCAAAGATTACAGAACATTTATACAAGCAGTCGGAAATAAATGAGTTTTTAGAGCACACACACACACAGAGAAGAGACTCCAGATCATCTCACTGCTACTGACTGATCCTGCAGAGGATCGTGAGTAAATCTCTCCTCAGTATTCAGCACAGTTTCACTGATGATCCATAACCAACCCTAAACCCAGGATAGAGCGGCTCAGTGAATGTGGTCTGGACTGAGTGGATGAGGCGCATTGTGTCTCTATGGATGTTGTAGAAGATCAGAGTTCCTGCACTGTGATCCACAAACACTCCTATTCTCCTGCTGAGCCGCTCAACTGGGGGACCAGTCTGTGTGTTATTGTGCCAGAATGAGAAACTGGAGGAAGAGCAGAGCAAACTCCAGGACTGATTATTAAATCCAAACGCGCACTCATCACCCCGTCCCTTCCTCCTGATGCTCTTATATGACACTGATATACACACACCACCACCTCCACTGCAGTCAATCTCCCAGTAACAGCGTCCACACACACTCTCTCTGCTCAACACCTGAGGATAATCATCAAATCTGTCTGGATGATCAGGATACGGCTGATTCTCTCTCACACACTCCACCTCTCTCTTCTCCTCAGACAGACTGAGTTCAGTGTTTGCTGTGTTTGGATCCAGTGTAAGGAAACAGGCATCTGAACACAAGAAGACACAAATTTATTACACAACAACACTCACTACAGCTGTGTGTGTGTAGTCATACATTTGCGTAGTCCCGCTGTTATCCTCTGCTCTCCTCCATGATCCAGACTGTAAACACACACAAAGATTCACATTCAGTCAGTAAACAAACATCAGGTTATAACACACACACATCATGTAAGCTGTTGAGTGTCTGTTATTAGCACTAGTGCTATCGGTGCTCTGCTAATGCTGTACTTGTGAATGTAGTAGTGCAATAGAAACACAATACAGCTGTGGGCTCTGAGTGTTGTGTTCAGAATAACAGAAGTGTGGAGATAAAGAGAGAATTCATTCATTCTGTCCAAAAAAAAAAAGTCCTTAGACATTAGGAGCTCAGCAGTGCGTCACACACTGGTATCAAATCTATTTCTTAGTGAATTGTTATGTAAAATGGGTCATTCAGAAGAACAACAGAAACGTTCCTCAACATTTCAGTCCCTGCAGCAATCTCTGATTCAGTCAACTTCATTCTCCAGAATCAGTGCAGGAAACTGTCCTCTTGACCTTACGCATTATAAATGACTGTACAACACAAACTGAACAGTGGATATAGAACTGGAGTGAAGGAAATAAACAAGAGAATTGTGTGTGAACAGGATACTGACAATCCAACAGAGCAGATTTAATCTGGAAGCTTTTCCAAAATGTAAACACGGAGGAATGACAGAATGATGAAACACTCGCTCCTGCACACGTATGAGTGTGAGAAGACAGTCTGTTGTCATCCTGTGGAGAATCATGAGCTCAGCTCAACTGTTTAAAACAGGGTTCACGTTTATCAGTCATGCTTATTCAACTGCTCTCTGAATGTTCCTGCAGCTTCATTTATTATTATTGATTTTACTGTGTGTGTGTGTGTGTGTGTGTGTGTGTGTGTGTGCGTGTGTGTGTGTAATACACTGCAAAAATATCTGTAAATTAGCAATTTTTCTATATTTTATGCGTCATGTTTAATTTTCCCTCATTTATTTCTGCTGTTGAATTGCATTATGGGACACTGATCTTTTATTCCAACAACTTTTAACTTCAAAAAAGTGACTTTTATTGTCATGTGTAATAGTTTGCAGTGCCAAATTGTCTGTGTTGGTGTTGTATATTACACTACAGAAACCTTGTAATAAACTATATAATGAATTTGCAGTAATCTCTCAGACGTAATAAACTCAGACAAGTTCTGAAACTGTCACTAAAATATCTGTGATTGTGAACAAGAAAAGAATAAATGGTCAAATTAAACTGTTAAATTAAAAACAAAGGAGAAGCAGATCGGTTTGACTGTACAAGGGAAATACCTCACATGGTGCTAAATCATTTGCCGTTGGTTGGCAGAGGGCTGATCTGCTCTCTGGCTGCAGGTGGGAGAGACTGCTGTACGAGGCCTGGGCCGTCTGTCAGTGCTCTAAGGCTCTCCTTTTGTTTCAAACTTTGCAGTTGTTTTGTATCCAGAACAGCCAGTTGTATCCTTTGATGCTCATTTTTTTTATTTTTATTAAATCACTTGCAATTGGATCCTCTCTGTCTGGTGTCATGACAGCTACTGGCTGTTCCTACAGTAAGACTGAAGCACAGGGGAGATCCTGTCTTTGCTGAAGCTGCAACTATACTCTGAATTCATTTCCATCTTGGATGACAAGGGACTGAGTAGATTATCAGCAAATCTTTATTCTGGAAGTAATAATCATCATGGAAGTAATAATATTCAGGCTAGTGCATGAATACACAGCCTTTGCTTTTGTTTACTTCTTGTAGTTCTAAGAGCTTAGATGCATATTTGGATTTTCTCAGACACATCAAGGTAAGTGCACAAAGGTCACTCTCACAGACACAAATAGACACACTAGATTTTGCTGTTATACTCCATATAAAATCCTTAAACAAACTACTTTTTTATTGAAAATGAGTCATTTTGGTGTCTTAATCACCAAATCAGTGACATCTTTTTTGAATTTGGCAATTAGAGTTAAAATCCTGTGATTTTGTAAAAACTCTTTAGTGGTTTTGATCAGGACTGAGGTTGATTAAAAGATTTACGCAAAAAAAAAAAAAAATTTTGATGAATTTTTACTGCAGTTAAATGTATTGGATGTTTTTATCCCAAATACAATGAAAAGGTAGTCAATTTACCCAGAGTGTGTTGTTGAGCTTTTTATTTTTTATTTGCAAAGCATTTTATTAAAATGTGTGTCAAAATAAGATGTCACCAAAAACCATTCCGCTAGATGAAACACAGAGAAAATTATGGCCAAATTAAGACTCAAAATCACGCCAGAGTGGGTGAAAACGACCCAACAGTACATAAGGGTTAAACTCTAAAACTGTCTCTAGAATCTAGAAAAATACACCAGATTATTTGCTGTCTCTAAGCAGAAATCACCAAGTCAAAAATATGGGTAACACTTTATTTCGATGGTCCATTTGAGTATTAGTAGACTGTCTACTTAATGTCTGTTGATACTGACATTCAACAAGCATTTAACTGACTACAAGAATCTTTGCAAGTACGTCAACTTACACTAACCCTAACCCCAACCTAACAGTCTATGTATATGCTCCACATACTTGAGTTTGTCCAGTGTGTAGTCCTCCAGTTTTTCAGACAACAGCTTGACTCCTGAATCTCCTGGATGATTGTAGCTCAGATCCAGCTCTCTCAGGTGTGAGGGGTTTGAACTCAGAGCTGAAGACAGAAAACCACAGCCTTCCTCTGTCACCATACAGCCAGACA
This sequence comes from Danio albolineatus, assembly GCA_903798035.1. Taxonomy (NCBI): domain Eukaryota; kingdom Metazoa; phylum Chordata; class Actinopteri; order Cypriniformes; family Danionidae; genus Danio; species Danio albolineatus. Next base: position 11,085 of record CAIGQQ010024642.1, read on the forward strand.
ATCTACCAAGACACACAAACAGTCCACATCAAATTAGTTCGGCAGACAGTTGTCACTAAAACACAGTCACCTGTGCAGAAGCTGATATTTGCTCTAGTTTTAGTCACAAAAGGAAAAGTGGAAACACTTTACTTGAAGGGGTGTTCATAGGACTGTCATGACACCGTTTTAAACATGTTGTGATATGTCATAATTTTGGGTGAGATGTTATGAATGCTTAAGATAATTGTTATTGAGTCTCAATAGCTCAGTTATTCCATTATAAATGCAAAGATGACATTGTTTAAGATGTCTGTGTTGTGTAACTTGACATTGCCAAGACAACTTCATAAATCTGTCATAAACATGATTGTCATGAGGCCATTAGACTTGTGTCATAAAATGTTTTTTGATAATTTATTTTAGTGGAACAAACTGAATTTGTCATTAAAATTTCACATTAAAATTGTCAGTATGCTGTCAAATAAATGTATTATAGCATCATTAATGTTTAATGACATTTATTTACATTATAATGACGCTGTTATCAAATTCCTGAGACAATTATAATGTTCTCTAGACAATCATGTTAATGGCAGATTTATGAAGTTATGTTTACTGGGTAATGTCAAGTTGTCATTACAAATACACATACGTCATGATGTATTTGTTGTTGTCAAGTTGTCATAAAGCAAAGATTTGCATTAATGACACTTAAATGCTCATTCATTCATTTATTATTTTTCTCTGAGTGTGTAGGTGTGGGAAGGCTGTACTGTCAGTGCTGGGTTACAGCTGGAAGGGACTATACCATATAAAACATGTGCCAGAGTAATCGGTGGTTCATTCTGCTGTGTTGACTAAATGATAAATGAGGAAATAAGGAAAAACTGAAATTGAGTGAGTGAGTGAGTGAAGGCCCTGCTATACTTCAAACAAAATTATATTTCATTCTTTGTCTGAGGGCAAAAAGAGGCGGTGAATGTGTCACACTGCTCAACACTACAATGATGACGGCTGCGAGAGAGAGGAACAGTGCTGTAGCCATATTTTGAAAATGCACCTTTATTTAGTTTAAATATTAGTTTTGTATTTATATTTTAACTTGCTGGTTGTGAACGTCATAAAATCATGGTAAATACGGCACGGCAGTACACCAAATAAAAAAAGTGGAATAAAAGTAAAGGCATGAAGTATCACAATTTTGACAGCTTCATACATTTTTGTTGGAAGATTCTTGTTTTTGCAACAGATTTAATTCCATATCATTTGTGTCTTCATTTTGATGCAGTTTTGTTGATTAATTATTCATAGGATAAACAAGAAGATCGAATAAATGTGAGTGGAATGGAGAGCGTTTAGCGCAACCTTGCTTCCACAGCCATATTAAAAGAACCACAACAAACAGTTTCATACACTGGCAAACAGCTTCCTCCACGAGGAGCACCACCACGTATATACATAGTGTTTAATTTGCTGCAGCCAGACACCGAATGGCTCCACAGGTGTATGCACTCTCATAGAAAAGACGCATTCTGAAATGGGCTTTTGTGCCAGAATGTGACCCCTTCCAGGAGTGATCATACAAGTGCGGAAGTTTCTGTACTAGCTCTGCTACCTGACCCTCTAGTGTATTCATGTGACTAGTGTTGTTGTGTTAATGTTGCTTTCCTGTTTGACCACCGGGCAATAAGAAATTAATCAGGTCAAAGTAGGCCTAGCCTACCCACATATTGTGTAATTACCACAGACCAATGGCAGCTCAAAGGAATTTAGGAATCAAAGCAAACTTCTGGGGGAGCTCTTTTGTAATGCCCAAACAAACTTACAATAAAGCTTTGGGCCAGATATCATTCAAAATGACGACTTTTCAGTTCATAGTTTGATTATTTGAAGTGAGTGCACAAAACAGCTCTTTTAAGACATGCCGCAACAATACAAAAGAACATGAATCAATGATGTTATGAGCTGAAATTTCCCAGATACTAAAGAGAAATATATCTGAAAAAACAGGTGCCCTTTAAACCCAAGGCATTTCTTGTCACTTCTTTTCTGGTCTCCGACTACGATTCTGATTATCCTTATACATCTGTTTGCCCCCGATGACCACTGCTATACTGACTTTAATTAAATCTGCACTTGGATCCTCAAACACCATTGTCAGTGTCATCCGTTACATTCTTTCATATTTTTCTCACACTTACTAGAAATAAGACACTGAATAATCAATAAATAAAATACATGGCAGCATGTTTTTTTCCCCTCATTTTATAGAAACTATCTTTTTTATTTTACCTCAGTGTCTCCAGTTTACAATCTGGACTCTTCAGTGCATCAGAGAGAAGCTTCACTCCTGAATCCTGCAGGTCATTGTTACTCAGGTCCAGCTCTCGCAGGACACAGTTTGAGGATTGTAGAGCTGAAGACAAACTCTCACAAGATTCCGCAGTGAGTTTACACGTGACAAATCTGAGAAATAAGAACATAAATACAATCTACAGTGTAATTTTAGCCATTCTTCTAATGTAAATAAAAATTGTAATCAATCAATCAGGTGTTTGAACTCAGACCTCAGTGTCTCCAGTTTACAGTTTGGACGATTCAGTCCATCACAGAGAAGTTTTACTCCTGAATCCTGCAGGTCATTGTTACTCAGGTCCAGCTCTCTCAGGACACAGTTTGGGGATTGTAGAGCTGAAGACAAACTCCCACAGGACTGAGCAGTGAGATTACAGCACTGTAGCCTGTGAGGAAAACATGAATAATGATTTTGTGTTTATCTAGCAGGGGTAATCCAGAGCAGAGACAAAAGCATTTGAACGGTGTGTTTTAGTTTGAGTAAAGGTAAAAATCAATTTATATGTACTCCGTAAATACTGAAGTTAAGGGAAAATCCAAGGCTGTAAAATAAACATAAAAGTATTCTTTAGCCAACAAATTCCCATTTTTGTGTGATAATTAATCATTAGTTATCATTAATAAAAACCTAAAATCAATATATTTATCTCCCTTTTCCAAGCTCATGTTAACAGATTAGAGCTATCAGTTTTGAATCTATATTTAAACATTTAACTGTGTTAAAAGAAAGGGTAAATTATATTATTGTATTGTGTAAAAGGAGAATCAAAGTATTGAAAAGAATGTCAGAAAATGGAGTAAACATAAGGAGAACAGAAATTGTATACAGCAGGAGATCAGTAACACATATTTGATGTGAATGCACAAATAGTCTGTGCTGTTTCTGCATTGCATATGACTCATGAGTTGCAGATGTGTTGCAAATTGATGTGTGAAATGGGCATAAGTGTATATATAAAACTCTTACAGTGCTCTTCTGGTGTTTTTGACCACTGGTATCAGTCTCATCAGTGCTTCATCAGATCTTCTGTATTTCTGTAATTCAAAAATCTCTTGAGTCTCTTCTGACATCAGGAGCACAAACACCAGACCTGACCAAAGAGCAGAGGACAGATTCTGTGCTGTAAGATTTCCAGAGCTCACACTCTTATGGAGTTCCTCTACAAAGTCATCTTTCAGTTCATTCAGACAGTAGAAGAGGTTGATGGTCCTCTCTGCTGATTTCTCCTTCTCTATTTTATCTTTGATATAGTCAGTTGTGTCTTTGATGTTCTCAGTTTTGAGCTCCAGTCCTGGCAGGAGCTCCTTCAGGTCACTCTGATTAGACTCCAGAGAGAGACCCAGCAGGAACCGGAGGAAAAGATCCAGGTGTCCGTTCTTGCTTTGTAAAGTCTTCTTGACTGCAGCCATATGAAGTTTAAACAGGGTCTTTTTAGAGAGTTTCCATGTCAGTTCCTTTTTCCTGGAATCAAGAAATAGATTTGCTTTCTTGTTTTTGAAAGTATAATACACATAGAGAGCAGCAATAAACTCCTGAACGCTGAGATGTACAAAACTGTAAACCTGTACCCCTGAAATGGGGTTTTCCTCCTGAAACATTCGAGTACATAATCCAGAGAACACAGACCCTTCCTTGACATCTAGTCCACACTTCTGCAGATCTTTTTGGTCGAAAATCAGTTGTCCTTCCTCCAGCTGTTTAAAGGCCAGTTTCCCAAGCTTCAGAACAATGTCATCAAAAGACATGGGATAGGCTTTAGGTTCAGCATTGTTGCTGTATTTTTCTTTCACCTGTTGCTTTTGAGACAGTAAGAAGTTGGTGTACATCCCTGTGAGAGTTGTGGGTGTTTTGTCATTGCTCTCTTTACCCAGCAGACGTTGAAGAACAGTGAGAGAGATCCAGCAGAAGACGGGGATGTGGCACATGATATACAGACTCCTGTATTTCTTGATGTGGCGGATGATGTTTTCAGCAACCTCAGGACTGCTATTTTTGATGAAGTACTGCTCCTTCTGCTCATCATTGAATCCTCGCACCTCTGTGATCTGATCAATGTAGTTTCGGTGTATCAGACTGGCTGCTGCTGGTCTGGATGTGATCCAGATGAGGGAAGATCGTAGCAGCTGTCTCTTTAAGAGATGTGTTACTATCTCACTCACTGTCATTTCCTGATCAACATCTGTAAATCCATCATCCTCCTTAAAGTTCAATTCAAAGCGATATTCATCCAGTCCATCAAAGATGAACATGACCTTACCTTGTTCTTCAGGAAGAGAGCTCAGTCCTTCAGCAAGGCTAAAGAAGTACTTGTTAAGCAGACCTATGAGACTGTACTTTTCTTCTTTAATCAGATTCAGTCTACGGAATGGCAGTGGAAATATGAAGACTATTTCCTGATTGTCTTTTCCTTCAGCCCAGTCAAGGATGAACTTGTTAACAGACACAGTTTTTCCCACTCCTGCGATCCCCAGTGTCAGGACTCTGCTGTTTTGTTGACCTGTGTCAGGCTGAACTTTAAACATGTCATTACAATTGAGTGGTTTATCCTTGGCTGTCTGTTGGTTGTGTTTTGACTCCATCAGTATCACCTCATGGTCATTCTCTCTTCCTCCATTCTCGTTCTCCACCACATATAGTTCAGTGTAAATATCATCCAGAGGCTTCCGATGACCCTTCTGTGAATTACCAACCAATATCTGCTTATAGTCCAGCTTTAATTTCCTCTTTAGTTCATGGCTGGGGTTTGTGTAATCAAGAGGAGGAGATTTACAGTTCTCTGAAGCTGCACCTTTACAAGAGAGAGGAAAAAGTTTTTTGTAATCAATGTAAAACATGATTATGCCCTATGCTTGTTTTATGAAAAAAAAGAACAATTGCATCTACATATAAAAAATTTAGAGAAACAAAGACAAACAATATATTCACATTCCGCATGAGCAGACATGCAGCTTCCTGAAGCCCACAGATGTTGATAATGTGAAATGCAGGCACCCATTTACATGCATTAGCATTATGATTGACAACCACCGTTGTCCATAGCAATGCTGAATTTAAGACTGCTCATCTGGTTTAATAGCTGTGCAATACATGTTATGACAATACACCTGACTCTAAAACCATTGCTTGACTTGAGCTGATAAAAACATGAGTTAAATGATCACATTTGTAAAGTTTGACAGGTGATAAACACTACCTTGCCTCTGTGTATTCTCCAGCTCTTCAGCCAAATTATTCTGGTTTATTTTCCTCAGGGTGTCCACTGTGATCTTCACAGCTCCTTCTGGTCCAAAACATGACACCAACTTATCCACTGTCTTCAATCTGTCTGCATTCTCCATTTCAGCTTTTGAAATACCTCTATGGTCGTTTATTAAATACCACTGAAAGTCCTTTAGTTGATCTCCTAGCAGTTCATCCAGTGAGTTCTTGAGCAGCTGTTTAATGTTCGCCATCGTGCTTCACCTATTCACAGCTACAGGACAAGAGCAACAACATCTGAATTAGTTTCACAATAAACATATGGACCTAAGCATTTTTTTGTTTGTTTGGATAATAAAATTAACATGTAAATATAAACTTGACATTTCAGAAAGCTACATTTTGAAAATTGATTGTAACTTTTTTTAAGTAGCACTTGCTAGCCAGGAATAACGTAGATGTTTCTGGTTTGTCTTAGCTTGTGTCTGTTTAAGCAATGAGACAGTCAAAGGTACTGGCAGGTTTATCATTTATCATTGTTGTCGTGATTCTTCTCTCTGTGTGGGAAGTTGATAGATAGATAGATAGATAGATAGATATTTCCAAACCTTTCTCAGGGCAACGTACAACCTGCTCCATAAACCCTATTACCGAGAACATCTCCACATGAGTGAAAAACCATCACCTGCAGCTCAATCCAGCAATACTTCTTGTCCTGCCTGCAACTCTGACTACACATCATATCTTCATGATCAAACTGGAGTCCCAGTTTGATCATGAAACCCTTCCCATTCAGTCAGGAATCCTGGGGTGATCTTCGATGATCAAACACAGCACAATCATGCAATCATGAACACTTTGAGATGTTCAATAAAGTCAATCTGTACACTTGAATCATAATCCAACAATGGCTGTATAATTTTGACCTCCAAGGATTTGGAAAAACATTTGTAATTATTTTCATTTTATTGTAATTTTGATGAGGGTAGCAAAGTGGGTGCCACAACTGAAACAACTTGTAAAAAAGAAGAAAAAAAATTAAACCATGCAAAAAGAAGAAAAACAGGAATGGAGAAAAGAGCACTTTTTTATTATCAGCTGTCAGTCAGCGCCCGCTTTTTTTTTTCCTGGTCATTTTCCCCGATCTTTTGCCATGTGCAGTGTAATTGCAGACCATCGGATATGAGTCACCTTTAAAAGATGATAAATGTAGGCAGGCTATCAAAACAACAACAACAAAAAAAAAAAACAGACACTGTCACAAAATCCAAATTGACCATCAAGATCTGCAATGTAAATACTCTGAAATTCTACAGGGGGAAAGCCAGTCAGTAGAGTTTGCTATTTTCTAATGAAATATTAACAAATATTTTTCAACGTTTGCATGTTCATTGCATATGTAGTGCCTGGACCATCTATTATGTCTGGTACTTTAAGAATTAGCTCATAAGTTCAAATTAATTCACATTAATTTTCGGGGATTCGAATCAAAAGATTCGGAAAACTGACTCACAGTCAGAAATGGGTTAACACTTACACTTACATTATCTATTGGTCCACCCTAATAGAAGTAAGCAGCGTAACTTTATCTTTAGTAAATCTATGTTATACTATTACGTGGCCAACGATAATAATATAAGTAGGATTTCACTATTTACACAAGCCAGGTAGCAAGACCATATAGCTGAGGCAGTAACTTAGAAACACATAAAACTCCGACAAGGATCTTAAAATGAAACGCAAGTTTATTAAGCTATACACAGTAAACTACTCTACGTACAACAGACAAACATACAGATACACACACACAGTTCCGGGTTGAGAATGACTGAGGCTGAGCGACAAAGAGTCCCAAACATCTAGCACTTGCTTAAGTTTAGTATTGCAACCTGAGAAAACCACCAAGCAGAGAAACTGACTAGGGTCAGGCACTTCAACTTAATTACCAGCTTCAGTATGTAATGAAAAATTGGTCTGTGTTTACTTGCGGTTTGATGACCAGTTTCACTTATCCTCTGGTTGAGGGAAACCCCGGCGAAGTCGATTGGTTGCAACGCGTTGACGTGGTTGGGAATGTCCTTTGAAGAGGGGTTTCCTTCTTTGCATGCATTGTTGTCCCGGTGACGGAGTCTGACGTCAGCGCGCGGGAAGTTCGTCGAAAGGAAATTCCTCCTGAGAAAGGCTCTTTAGCAGGTTATGAGACAGAGTTCGGAAACGTTGAATGACTGATCCTACTGCTGGATGACGCGGCTTCTGATGGTTGTAGGGAACAACTATACGAGCAGTAAGGTCAGACTGTTCATGCGAGCCGCGATGTACACAGAAGCAGTGTGAGCTCCTGTGAACGTGGTCGCGTGGCCGTGGATGTTACAGCGGACAGACGCGGGCTGCTGGGTGAGCCTTCCGAGATTAATGTCCTGCCGGCTTGTTGTACAGACGGGGAGCGTGCAACGCAAGTTCGTGCGTAGACCTCCTCGTGAAGCACAGCGAAAGCTAATACGGAAACCCAAGCAAAAGCCAATGCGAAAGCCCATGAAATCTTACAGTTTCAGGGTTTTATAGTGGGCGGAATTTAGACAAACGCACTTGGCGAGTGTCCAATGGCCGTGGTTACTAAGCTGTATCCACGCCCATCTTCTCCCTGTATGTCCACGCCCAGGGAGGCGTCATGGCTGGGGCTAATATCTTTTTCACGTTATCAAACTACAATAAAGCTTCATAACTAAGTATTATTTGCAGATACAGTTTCATCATTTGAACCAATGTTCTCTGAAGCCTTTTAGCTTCAGTTTGAGACCAAACATTATAGCCCTTATCAAATACAGTTAATTACGTGCGTTACACACGCTACAACATTTCCTTTCTAGACACAATTATAGTGAATACACATGCTTACATGCATAGCAAAACATACACAACTATTAGCAATAAAACATCAAAGCAAAACACTCTTTTAAACGCGAAATGTCTGAAAAATCACGCGGGCCTTTGTCTAAAGGCAATCACGGGTTCTCTTATCCGGGCCGGAAAAGGGGCGGGAGACCGTTTCCCCGGAGAGGAACAAATGCTTCCTTATCATGTTGGGTGTAGAACTCAATTTTCATAGTCATGTGAAAAGCAGATGGCCAAAGAGGCACAGATAGGCCATTAATTAGTAACTAGGTTTAGAACATGTCCTTTGTTTTATAAAGGGGAAAGACGCATGTGTATTGGAATTAGCTTCAGACAATTCCTAATTACGAAGGAGACGTGGGCTCCACGAGGCTTGTTTATGCCGATTATGGATTCAGCGTAAAACGTGGCTCATTCCCTACACATAGAATTCAATTTAAATTAATATAAAACTATTGTATACATAACATTATGGGAATAATTATGGAAATTGCATACATAAAAAAATGGAAGTAAATTCATTACAAGTAAATTGTTTTGCATTTTGTGATTTAATTTATTAATAAAAATCTATTTTCCATTCATATATTGGCAAAATATTTGAATTCTAAGACTATTCCATTGATACGTTTCATCATTAAGGATTTCTTTAAAATAGTCTCGTCTCGTTCTTGTGAACCCAATCTCGTGTCTCGTCTCGTCTCGTGTAGGCGTCTCGTCACACCCCTAGTAATTCATCATGTAGACACAGTATTACATCAGAATGAAGCTGTCGAGTGAGTTTCTGTCTCAGAGTTCACAGCAATATAAGAAATACAGTCTGAGAATCGCAGATCACTCATAAACACACAGATCACTCATAAACACACAGATTGCTCTTAAACCCACACAGCACTCATAATTCACAGAGATTTCAGTATCATAATGAGCAACTTTCTGTGATCCTCTTCCAGAAACACATATGATCGTCTGTTTGATCACGATATCAAGAGGTGGAAATGAAATCATCATAATGACTTCAGCTCAGCAGTAAAGTCTCAGAAACACACACACACAAAAAAAAAAAGATTGACGCATAATCAGACGACACTCATAGATGATATAAAGTAAAGAGCAAACTCTCACCTCAAATAATGCCTGCATTATCTTTCTGTTCCTCTGCTGAACTGTCGAGTTGAACTGCAGATCTGAAAACTCTTTCACAACTAAAAAACACGTCATAACTTGTTTAAGACATGAGGAATAATCAGTCAGAAGAAAAACACAATGGAGGCTTTTGCTCAGCTGTTAATAGCAGTGTTGAGAGGACAAAGTAACGCAATCACTGTAATATAATCTTCTTCTGTACTGCAGTAATATAACAGGTCACTTTTCCAAATTCTTTATATATTGTACAAGTTACAATGGATGAATTTTAGCCCCAGTTAAGTTGTGATATTTTGTTTATTCATATTTGTCATTTATATTGTTCATGATGGTAAGTGTGTAGTAAAAGTACCACAAATGATTAAGCCATTCAAAGCCATTATCACAGATCAAACTATCTCTGTAAATTCTATCTTACCTCTCTCTATATATACAAATGTACTTTTTAAAAATTTTCATCTGCACCAGGCCTAGGGCAACACGATTGCCTTGGAATATAATAATAATAATAATAATAATAATAATAATAATAATTCTGTTAAGGATTTGGGTCCCTGTAACACAATTTTTTTGAATATATAAATAATAGCAACTTTGATTCTCAGTTTGAATAACTCTTGTATGTTTATATTCTATGTTTTATGCATATAAGTCTTATTTTTCAGGCATAGAGTAAATTAATCTGTATCTAACCTGTATGTAATCTCTAAAAAAATATATATATAGTTCTGAAAAAAGTAATGAATCACACATTATTATAATAGTAGTAAATTAAATACAATAATGTAGAATAATAATATT
>CAIGQQ010024649.1:8083-23555 GCA_903798035.1 Danio albolineatus
TATATATATATATATATATATATATATATATATATATATGTGTGTGTGTGTGTGTGTGTGTGTGTGTGTGTGTGTGTGTGTTGACTGAATAAAAAAAGACAAATCTATTTAAATGCATTACTGAATAAGCTGCATACTGCTGCATTTTCAGAATTGAAGTAGCTCTTTTTCTGATGTATGCCATAATCATGTCAAAACAATTGAGTATCTGTTCAGTAATAGATCATAACTGGTTACATACGGATGTAATTTCACTCATATGTCATTGTAGCTTACTATGGTGAGGGAGGTGAGCAGGAGTAATTAAACGTTCCATCTACTTAGAAAGCAGATATCTGTGCACAATTCACTGCTTGTTAGTTTGCTGGACAGTTAGTTTGCTGCACAGGGAAAAAATGAAAGCTGTAAAGATATCACAGAGACACTTGTGGCTCCAGGCTGTCTGTAGAACGAGTTTTCTCCACTGCTTCTGTCATGGATCAGCAGTGATCAACGCAGCCGTTCAGCATCATCAGCAGCATCATCATCAGCACTATCATACTGTAGTGCTATATTCTCTGCTCATCAGGGAGTCGCATACAACATACAAGATAACGAAACTGCCTTGAAGTGAAGCGCACTTTTATATTTTACGTACATCTTGGCATTAGAATTCCTCTATGTGAGTTAACACAGCCATGGGACTGAGAGCACATTTGACAAGATAACACATTATTATGTACCAGTCAGTCATGTGTCATTACTCTACTTATTTACTCAGTGCTATGTATGTACTGTAACACAATCTACAATAGTAAATCTATACATTGCAAAGTGCACTTAAACTGTTTTAAGCCCTTTCAAAGATTTAATGGCTTAAAACTGTTCAACAGACGGGTTAAAATACTAGTAGTTTACCACGTTAATAAAGGGTTTGCTAAATAATTGCACACTCCTGCATTTTCAGATGGATACTGCTCTTACATGTGGATTGATTGCTGACACATAATTTTACATATTACTTATGATACAAATAAACAATGCATATCTAATTTTGGGTCTTCAATGGAAAAGCTCTGCTCCATATTTTAATGAGACTGTTTTATTTCATTTTAAAGAGCCCCTATTATGGATTTTTGAAAATGAGCATGCATTGCATGCAGTGTGTAACACAGCTCTAAGTGAAGTGAAATGTCCAGCTAAGGCTTAAATCTGAAAGTGCACCTGGTTTAAAACTATTGATTCATCCATAAAAAAGTCGACTCATAGTTCCTCAAACAAATCGCCTTGATTACGAGTCTTTAGCCGTTTCGGCATGATGTGAACACGAAACATAAGCCCCGCCCATTTGTGCACGCAGCTCCGGGAGATTCGAAACCCCCAACCCTGCCCACAAACAACAGCGGCGAGCAAAGGTTGCCAGATTGGGCGGTTTTGAATTTGATTGTGCAGGTAAAAACCTTTTGGATAGGATTTGGACAGGAATCAGTCAGCTACATCTGGCAACACAGAGAAGAGCACTGTGCTCGGCTGGATATTATTGGAAGTGTGCAGATAAACCAGAGATGAGACTGTGAAGAGACAGTGGTTGTGGTATATCTCTGCAGAAATGCCTCAGCATTATAGCCCAGCCTTGTGCTGTGTTCCCTCTGAGGAGTGCTTCTGAAATCTACACGCTTACAACGGAGGATTCGTCGACCGTTTGTTAAAGGAAGGATCAGAAAAGATGTATGCAGGGGCGGACTGGCCATAGGGAACACCGGGACATTTCCCAGTGGCCTGACGGTGAATCTGGCCTCTTATCCAACAAGTGTTGAGTAAGTGCGATTAAAACGGTTGCCTCATTGTTTTCTCTAGCTTGTAAATGATGCATTTAATTGTGTTTTGTAACTTTTAACCGATTGTAGTGGATCTGGTTAACTTGTATTCTCATATCGCGTCTAAAAGCTTGCCGCTTTGTTTATGAATTAAAAGCATTTGTGAGCTTGCGTTTCACTGCTGTTTGTCATTGCTATGGCTACATCAGCTCTCCTACACACATGCGGCAGTCCTGTTTCATAATGGTTCAGCTTTTGCCGCTGTGTGCATTAACACTGCATGTGTGTTGCTGTTTTTACTTATGGTTAAGTATAGAGTAATACACTGGGAGACCGGGGGGTTAGTTTCGGGGGTGAGGTGTCTGAAATACGGGCGAAAAACGAGTGTTTGCAGATATGCTCACACACACACTATGACTACTTCAAAATTGATAAGCATTCTCTCGCGCTGAATGATGTCGACCAATCGCAACAGACTGGGTCATCGGTCCAATCAGTGCAGTTTAGCATCACGCTAAGGAGGGGTTTTGGAACAAATGAATCGCTAAACGATTCATATACGAGTCGCTAGGATAATCAGGTAAAAATAAATGCATATTATAAGACAATGACAGTGTTTTTTGACCATGCATGCATATTAGCCTGCTGTTGGAGACCCTCAAAACCAAAATATGACAATTTTTAATGTATAATAGGGGCTCTTTAAGTTAGAATGTTTTATATAAATGAATGTATACAATATTTAAAATAACCCAAATTTATCTTAGTCAGAAGATAAACTGATTCAGAGCAAATTTAGTCACTAAAATCTGATGAAATTTAGTCAACTAAAACTAAAATGATTCAGAAGACTAAACTAAGACTAAAACTAACACACTTCATATATCTGACCGCTTGTATTAAAAGACAAAATTGTATTCTGTAATTGTGCAAAATAAAAAAAAATTGTAATGAATAAATCGCTAATGAAATGTGATGCACCTAATCAGTGTATTGGAGTGAGGTTTATTTATAAACTAATTTTGAGAGGAGCACGTGCTTATGATGTAAACACAGGGAGAACATGTAAACTCCACACAGAAATGTCAACCTGGCCAGGTAAAAGACTTGAACCAGTGACATTCTTGCTGTGAGGAAACGGTGCTAACTACTGGGCCTCCATGCTGCCCTGTCAAGGAGAGGGGAGAAGTAGGGGTGGAAGGGGAGAATTCTTCAAGAGGAAGATGGCTAAGGTAAGATACTCTGGTTAGTTATAGTGATTTAGGAATCATCTGATTGGTGGATCCAATGCATTAGCAGTCAATAAAATGTTTTAAAAAAAATTAAAAATGTATTTTCCTGTCTTGCAGTGTTAGGTGTTTAATAAAGAGTTGGGCTATTGGAACATCTTAAGGAAGCCATTTAATTGTGTTTTATGGAAATAAATACTGATTAAAGCTAAAATCACCAGATGTGCTCAGTAAATAGTGAAGTTATACCAGTCACTACAGTCATATGTGCTTCAAGTAATAAACACACCAGATGAACACATCAATATTGTGTTTGTCCTCTACACAGGCTACAGTGCTGTAATCTAACTGTTCAGTCCTGTGAGAGTTTGTCTTCCGCTCTTCAATCCTCAAACTGTGTCCTGAGAGAGCTGGACCTGAGTAACAATGATCCGCAGGATTCAGGAGTGAAGCTTCTCTCTGATGGACTGAAGAGTCCAAACTGTAAACTCGAGACACTGAGGTCTGAGTTCAAACACCTGATTGATTGATTGATTTGATTGATTTTTTTTTTTTAGATCCATCATACAGATTAGATAGATAATGTGTTTTTTAGTAATTTGTGTTCTTTCTCAGACTGGTCACATGTAAACTCACTGCTGAGTCCTGCGAGAGTTTGTCTTCTGCTCTACAATCCTCAAACTGTGTCCTGAGAGAGCTGGACCTGAGTGACAATGACCTGCAGGATTCAGGAGTGAAGTTTCTCTCTGGTGGTCTGAAGTGTCCAAACTGTAAACTGGAGACACTGAGGTAAATAGTTCTCCACTCAACAATAACTACTAAAATATTTCATATTAACCCACATGAACTCACATTAGGGCTTGTCATGCTTGAACATGTTAACCCTGGGTGATACTAAACCCAGGATAACAGGAACTATGATTTATCAGTAATTATGTTTCACACTGCTCATACTATACCTGTAGTTAACAAATAATCCAGGGTATTGATTAACAGATGATTCATTAACGGTACATCCTAAACGCCTGTTTAACGCTCTTGTTAGCATATTTGTGTTGTCACGTTACTGATTAGAAGAACAGCAACTATTCCAGCACGTTTTACCCAGCGGATGCCCTTCCAGTCACAACCCAGTACTGGGAAACAGATTTAAATGGCCAAATGAGCTAAATGAACTCTCCTCATGTTGTCAGGCATATAAAATGTCACAGTGTAGGTCATTAGTTTCAATAAGACAAAGACAAAACAACAAATGAATGAAAACAAGGAGCAAATCATGTCATCTAACATCTCCTGATCACTCCAGTTTACACACTTTTCATCTTTGAATATTTATTTTCTCTCACTGACTGCTGTTAACATGATGCACACTTCCCGTTACTGACATGTAATGAGCCTCTGATCAGCTTCTGATTGGCTGTTTCTGTTGTCAAGTGTCCAGCAGCAACAAGCAAACACTGCTCTGTTTCACACTAAACAGACTTAGCAGCACAATGCAGGGTTAACACTACAATCACGATGCTAACACTGCTCCATAGCAGGGCTTCATAACCCTGGGTAAAATGCTGCGCTAACACTGCTTTCAGATTACAGGTGTGAAACGTGTCTTTACCTGGTTTAAAAGCAGTGTGAACAGCCCTAAAGTGTTCCCAGATGTGGAGCCCCTTTAGTGGATTGGCAGTAGAAGAAACAGAACATCTGCAGGGCTGTGATTTTAATTATATCTTTACAAATGTAATTAAAGATTAATGATGAAATTCAATGATCTAATCATTGTCTGTTGTGTTTTATACATTACTTTCTGTTGTCTGTTGTGTTTCTGTCCTTTCTGTGGTCAAGTGTGTCGTATTCCTCACAGCAGACTTTACAGCTTCATTTGATGTATTATGAACAATGTCTTTGCTCTGTACAGTTATAAAGAGGATTCTGAGTCCTTGTTGAGTGTGTTTGCTGATCTCAGGGGTTGATCAATAAGGAGAGGTCATCAGTATGTGTGTGTTCATCACTGCTGTTCACATGAGCAGCAACAGCAGTCAGCATCTTCATAACACAAAGATATGTGTCATTGTCCAACTGTGTGACATGTACTATTGCTGTATTTGTAGATTGTCTGGCTGTGTGGTGACAGAGGAAGGCTGTGGTTTTCTGTCTTCAGCTCTGAGCTCAAACCCCTCACACCTGAGAGAGCTGGATCTGAGCTACAATCATCCAGGAGATTCAGGAGTCAAGCTGCTCTCTGAAAAACTGGAGGACACACTGGACACAACTACACACTGGACAAACTCAAGTATGTGGAGCGTCACTGCCCTTGTGCTTTTACACTTAACGGCTTTAAAAACACACTAAAGGTCTTTTCTGATGTTCAGTTTTCTGTGAGGGTCATGGGGTGAGGACAGACATAAGATACAGCTTGTAGAGTATTACAGTCATGTCTATGAAGAGCAAATAGTTGAGTCTGAAATGAATCTCCTCTGTAAATGTTGGAGTGTATTGGGTCAGTTCTGACATGAAGCGGGACACACTGCACAGTTTCAGCATTTGAGCTGAGCAGAGAAACGTCTTCATACACTTCTGCTGAAGAATCCTACAATATTAGGTCAGGAATAGGGTTGGGGATTGAACATGGATTCAGATGTACAGAGCAGATCGCGATACGGAGGCAACGGGGAAAACGCGCGGTGGTGGGACATGTTTTTACATCAATAGAAGGTGGTGTACAGATGTAACTGTGTTAAAGAAGATGTGCTGTCCTGACGTGGAAGTGCTTTTCATTAACTGTAAGCAGTTCTACTCGCTGCGGGAGTTTTCCTCGTTCATCCTCATCGGCGTTTACATCCCACCGCAAGCACATGTGAGTATTGCTCTTTTACTGCTGGCTGATCTAATCACAGAGACAGAACAAAAACACCCAAACTCTGTTTTTATCATTTTTGGGGACTTTAATCAGGCAAAACTCACACATGAGCTGCCTAAATTCAAACAGCACATTACATGCCCCACCAGAGACAATAACATTTTGGACCATTGCTACACAACAATAAAAGATGCATATCGTTCCGTCGCCAGAGCAGCTCAAGGATTCTCCAATCACTGCCTGGTTCATCTTTTACCAACTTACAGGCAAAAACTTAAAACTACTAAGCCAGTATTAAGGACTGTTAAGAGATGGACCAACAACACAGAGCAGGTCTTACAAGCCTGTTTTGAATGCACTGACTGGAGTGTTTTTGAAGCTGCAGCCACAGACCTGGACGAGCTCACAGAGACTGTAACATCATACATCAGTTTCTGTGAGGAGTTATGCATCCCTACCAAGACCTACTTATCATTTAACAATGATAAACCATGGTTCATACCAAAACTTAGACAGCTTCGTCAGGTCAAAGAGGATGCATACAGGGGTGGGGACAGGATTCTGTACAATAAAGCTAGGAACACACTGACAAAGGAGATTGGTGTGGCTAAGAAGAACTATGCAAAAAAGCTTGAAAACCAGTTTTCTGCTATCGACCCTGCATCAGTGTGGAAAGGCCTGAGTCATCACGAATTACAAGACACTTTCCCTCAGTATCAATGGCAACAAACATGCAAACTTGCAAACGAGCTGAACATGTTCTATTGTAGATTTGACACCTCCGACCAGACACCCCAAACCCGCCCTGACCATCTTTTTACACAGTCATCAACACCTCCAGCCCCACCCACCCTGACCATCTTTCTACACATCCATCAACACCTCCAGCCATCTCCCTCTCCCCCCCTGCACTTCAGATCAGCGTGGATAACGCTCCACCATCATCCCAATACAGAAGAAGCAAAAGATCACAGGACTCAACGACTACAGACCTGTTGCCTTAACATCTGTGGCCATGAAGTAAATTGAAAGACTGGTGCTAGCATATCTGAAGGACATCACTGAACCTTTGCTGGACCCCCTGCAGTTTGCCCATAGAGCAAACCGGTCTGTGGATGATGCAGTCAACATGGGACTGCATTATACCCTACAACATCTGGACAAACCAGGGAACTACGTAAGGATTCTGTTTGTGGACTTTAGTTCTGCCTTCAACACCATAGTCCCATCACTGCTCGAACACAAACTAACCCATCTCTCTGTTCCTAGCTCTGTCTGTCAGTTGATCACCAGCTTCCTGACAGATAGACAACAGCTGGATTCCTCTTCTGGATTCCTGTGCACATGTGTGTATTTTTCACTTGGCCATCTGTCAGGAACTTCGGCACTGGCTTTAATCAGCTTTAATAATCTGAGCATAGTTTAGAGACGGACTGCAACGTGCTCAGAGGCTGCATGTGGTGAAGAACGATGGCAAAGCTAAGTGTGATCACTGTAATAAATGAATGTTGCAGCAGGGTGTCTCCATCAACATGAGCAGTATCTGCGCTCACTTCACCAACATCAGAGGAAAAGAACGCACTGTGTTAGATTCATTGTGCATCAAGTGTAACCAACAAGTGTTGTGTGTTTTAGCTGAAGAGTTTTGAGCGTGTAGCTGAGCAGCTCAGTGCTAGCTTTAGCTTATTATCTGAAGGTGAAACTAAACAGCTCATTCTCTCCATCTGTGTGTGTTTACAGTCTGGATCATGGAGGAGACACGAGGATAACAGCAGGACCACGCAAATGTAGGACTACACACACACACACCCATAAACACGCACTCTCTCTGTCTCACTCACACACACACACACACTTGCACGCTCTCACACACACACACAAACACACTCTCTATCTCACACACTCACTTACACACCCTCACACACACTCACTCACACACGCACGCTCATGCTCACACACACACTTACACACTCACTCTCACACCCACATACTCACACTCACACACTCACACACCCTCAAACACACACACACAACCCACACACTCACTCACACACCCACACATGTGCGCTCACACACACACCCTCACAGGAGACTGTGTGCAGCTTTACCCCTCACCCCACCCCACCCCTAAACTCCCCCTCACACAAGACTGTGTGCAGCTTTACCCCTCACTCCACCCTACCCCTAACACCCCTCACAGGAGACTGTGTGCAGCTTTACCCCTCACCCCACCATACCCCTAACCCCCCTCACAAGAGACTGTGTGCAGCTTTACTCTCTGATTCTCATTCTGGGGGGTTTAAAAGCTTTTGGAGAAATAAGGACGTCACCTATGTCCTCATATTTCACCGTCTTTTTGTAATACCTGTGTCATTATACAGTTTTGTGTCCTGACATGTCACAAACACACACACACTCTCTCTCTCTCTCTCTCTCTCTCTCTCTCACACACACACACACACACACACACTCAGCTGTGGTTATAAATGTGTGTGTTCTTGTGTTCAGGGGTCTGTTTCCTCACACTGGATCCAAACACAGCAGACACTCGTCTCAGTCTGTCTGAGGAGAACAGAGAGGTGAAGCGTGTGGGAGAGAATCAGCCATATCCTCTTCATCCAGACAGATTTGATCGTGTTCATCAGGTGTTGAGCAGAGAGAGTGTGTGTGGACGCTGTTACTGGGAGATTGACTGGACTGGAGATTATAGTGTGTGTATATCAGTGTCATATAAGAGCATCAGGAGGAAGAGAGGTGTTGTGTGTGTGTTTGGATATAATGCTCAGTCCTGGAGTTTGATCTGCTTTTCCTCCAGTTTCTCATTCAGACACAATAACACACAGACTGATCTCCCAGTGAAGGCGCTCAGCAGGAGAATAGGAGTGTTTGTGGATCACAGTGCAGGAACTCTGATCTTCTACAACATCTATAGAGACACAATGAGCCTCATCCACTCGGTCCAGACCACATTTACTGAGCTGCTCTGTGCTGGGTTTGGGCTTTATCATCCTGGATCATCAGTGAAACTGAGCTGAAGACTGACGAGAGATTTACCCATAATCTTCTTGTAAGAACTCACTGCAGAAGATGTGCAGAACTTTTAAAACCAGTTCGAATCAGGCCTGCAAATTAGGCCCACTGTGCCTCACTCATGCCATAACAGAACAAGAGGACCCTGTTTTGTGCAGATGTTCGAAAGACCCTTCGGCTAACTTAAACAAAGGCGTTTTACAGAATTTTCGGTGGGCTTCATGTCACGAGACTGTTTTAATGACTCACTGATCATGTGCACGCCTCGAGGACATCCTGTTTACTGCCCAGAGAGAGACCAGAGATCTCTGGATTTTTAATCCATACATGAAATTGAAGACAATCTCTTGAAATATCAAAACGAAGGCAGATGCATCTTTTGAAATAATGTGCTAATAGGTTTTCCTCAAATATTGTGTGAATTCCAGCCAACCAGGTTAATCAATGTGTTGTTTTAACCCTTATAACAGATAAAACTTCTGTGTGTGTCTGAAATGTTTAGTGTTTGGTATTAAACTAAGGCTAGTGACATTTGCAATAAATTGATGTAAATGAAAAGTTTCTAGTACGAAGTAATATTTATTTTGTAGCCTTTGATATAAGAGTTACAAAACTTACAGGAGATTTTACCACGTGAAACCCACATGCATTCTCTGTTAATCATTGACCTTTACTACATGATGTGGGGCGTGTACCCGCTCCTCGTGGTCACTGCTCATTGGAAGATGGAGCCACAGGGATGGACCAGACCAGGTCACTTAAAACCGCCCTGCAACCGTAAAATCTTTGCTTTTTGTATCAGCTACGCTAGCTGTGCACTCTGCCCCCTCTCGCTCTGCACGGACACCGCTCCGCCACGCGATTGGGTCACCAAGAACTTTTCGTGCAAGTTTCGACCCAGCCGAGACCGCACAAGCTTCCGCAAGCCGACGCTCGTCAGAGACTGTCACCCCGGCAACCCAGAACAACAGCCAATCACGAGGGAGTGAACTGAAAGACGTCACCGAAGCGAGTCACCACCCAGTCAGGACCAACGTGCTTCCCAAGGCCAAGCCGGCCGGCGAGGGAAATTCAAGATTCAAGACTTCAGCAAAATCGCAAGTAACACGAATGAACGTTGTCGCTATCTGATCTGGTGCTGAGTAATCTTAAGCAGTTAAAGATAAGCCAAATCTCTGCTTTTGTGGTTTCTCAGGTGTGATTCTAAGATCTAGTCAGAAGTACTAGAATTGATTTGGGTCTGTTGTCAACTCATTTTGCATCCTCTGAACTGCCTCTGTGTGAATGTGTGTGTGCGTTTGTTTGTTGTTTGCTTATTACGTAGTTAGTTTCATGTATCATAGTGTAGCTCAATAAATCTTTGTTCTCATTTTGTACGAACTGTGTTCTCGTTTATATGCTTATCAGTCATTGTCTCGAGCTGTAGATTTTGTTACCTTGCTAAAAGTAACCCAATACTGTGTTATGTTATTGTCGTTGGCCACATAAATAATATAAACAAGATTGGTAAACACAATGTTTCCTATTTGCTAGACAAATGGTAGATAAAGTGTGAAACTTTTAATCTGATTCAATCTGACTCTATTGAGTCGAATCAATGAATCGAATCCTCAAGATCCGATTCATTGAAATGAGCTAATAAATCCCTTATCGGTCTATTTAATGTAGCTTGGACCCCTACACTCTGCAGGAGCAGTCAGCAGCAGCAGTGTGTGTGTGTGTGTGTGTGTGTGTGCGCTGTAGGACTTCCCAATTGTCCAATTTACGTGTTCAGAATTGGATGGAGTCAGATTTGTCAAAGTTTCAAAGTTTTATTCAGTACAAAACAGAGAGAAACCAAGAGTAACATGTTCTGCGTGCAGGAGAGATTCACTCTGCCTCTTCTTCCGGAGACACGCCTTTTATAGTATGGTCGTTCAATCCCTCTGGTTGTTCCTCATTTGCGATTTCAATGCATCTCTCTCTTAACAGTGACCATTTATGGCCAAATACATATGTACACGTTCAGCACCTAGTCCACGTATACACAGCTCAGTTCATACATCCTGTCACTTCTCAGAATGTCCCACCCGATGTATTTCACAAGTTGTTTTTCAGAAACTTCCCCATTTTTTGCACGCACTATTACAGTTTAACCTATGACCTAGTTTTTCACCGTTACTAATACACTAAAAAGATTAAACTTAAAAAAAAAAACTTAAACTGAAAAATACCACAAATCCCTCTCTTGGCCTCTGAAAGAGGCCACACCTAAATAATAAAAAAAAACTCTCAGCTATTTATTAATCTGTATGTTATATCTATTTTTATATCTATATCAGTTCTTTTGGCTACTAATTATTTTCTACATCAATTCTATTCAACTAATTGCGCATACTGTTTTGATATACTTTTATAAGCTGATTACAAATCATATGATGTACTTGTTAGTTCCTTTCAGCTGTGTTTTTGACTTCTTCATCATTAATCCTTAATATTTTCTTTTTAATGTTTTCTTCATGTGGTTATATGTGACAGAAAATCTGTTTACTTCAACTCACTTATTCTCTTGTTTCAATTCTTCTTGTAGAAGACTTTTAGTAGTACTAAGAACTACTAATCTTTACCTGATGATGTGAGTTCATGTACTTTTTTTGTTTTAATCTCTTCTTTAAAAATAAATTACTTTTCTGTTACAAATCTTTTCCAGTTTTTAATATCCAATCTTAATTTAAATGATTCATGATAAGATTATGCTTTTGGTAAATCTTTCCTTAAATACTAAATTCCATCAATTTCTAATTCAAATTATTTCTTCAGTTACAATAGCTGTCTCTCTTTCATTAGTCACCACCATGCATTGTAATTCATCCTATTTTCTGTTCATGCCCTGTATCACTAAACCTATGAAAATAAACAACAATAGTTAAATAGTTAAATATCATCTCAACATTATACATTTAAAGATTCATTGTGTATTCTCCTCTAAGCCTTTTTCTTAGTTATTATTTTCATGACGTTAATTTCTGTCTCTTTCATATTATCTCTGTCATCATATGGTCTCAGATGGTTCTTGACAGCCCCTTGCCTTTTACTTTACCCACAAGTTCCTTTTACTGAGTGTATGATCTCCGGACATTCTTAGCAGTTTGCTGTGGTCTGGTTGGTAGGAGCCCACATTTCTGAGGCAGACTACTGATCTTTCACAGTGTCCCTCCATATTCTGATGCTCTAGGCCTTTCAAGCATCACTGCTCCACTCCACAACCATCTCACTCAACACCTGCCTTCTTGTACAGGTGCCCAGTGGGCGGCGACAAAGTCCCTGCCTTAGGTTGCCCGCCGGCCAGCAAGGTCTTACCCGTCTTAGGGAAAATGTCTCGTGCCCACCGGTAACTGCTCTTCTCAGTTTTCCTTCAGAACTTGGTATCTCTGATGTTAGGGAAATGTGCACTCAAGAACCACGTGAGCCATTGAGACCACATTTTAGACTTTAACCAATGAGACAGGTTAATTAGGTCCAAAATCAATTTAACCCCCAGTAATAGTTTTAAGTAAAGTTAGACATCTTCACACCCATCCACTCAGCACTATGGTCTGCTTAGTCTGTAGCCACAGCTGTAGGGCACTACGATGGTGGAGACTAAAAAATAAGACAGAGTTGGGTTATTATTCATAAAACACAAATTTTGACACGGTGGCCCACCATGTGGTATAACTGTTTAACACTATTACTGCTATATCTCAGGGTTCATATTATTCATTGACCCCACATGTTTGTTTACTAACAACATGTTTTCATATCTGAAATGCAGTGTTCATTTATCAATTACCTTCTTGGTGTATAAAATCTTAAATATAAAAACTTTGAACTCACTTCATCTTGTTCATTAATTTCTACCAATTGTCCATGATTCTTCCTTGACTCATTGTAGATGATGGCTTAAATAGTCTCATTTCATTTTTCGCACCTAACCTCAATCTTATCATCTAATGTCAAATCTTAGTTCCTCAAAGTGTTTTTCTAGTTTCTATCTCATGTTTAATATCTTTCTCTCTCTATATATATTTTAAACATATTTTATTCTTTTAAACTTCTCTTCATTTTTTTTTATTAAACCATAATTTGGACTTCTTTTTCTTTAGATATTAGTTTCTAAGTTTTCTTATACATTTTTTAATTATCTTCCTTACATATTTGGTCGGTAACTCTTCAGTTAACCAATTTCAAACGGTAAAATGTTCATTTCAAATTTTTCTCTTCATCAACCAGAGACTTTGTTATTTAACAGCCTATTTTTCTCTATCTCTAAGTTATTTTTCTCATTTTCCTTCTCATATATCTAATCTAATGTTTCTTTAGTAGCTGGTCTTTATGTTGTATTTTAATTTCTCTTTATCATCTGCTATTATTATTTATCTATTCATTTCTTCTTCTTTTTCTAATAAACACACTAACTGGTCTATTGTCTTAGTCATTTATCTACCAATTGTTATATTCATTCATATATCTTTGAGTTCCGTTTCAACTAATATAACTATATTAATTATATTTCTCATTATTTCTTCATTTCACTTGTCTTTTTGTGCTACATTGCAATAGATCTGTTTATTTAGTAACTTATACTATACCCCTTATTATTTTGTCAATTTAACAGTATTTGATCAAGTATATTTCTATATTTTTTATTCTCTTCTGCCTCTATACCTCAACTGTTTCTTTCTCATGAAAAGACATAGCTTCTTTTCCTTTTTTTATCTTACTTCTTGTTGTCAGTCTGTCTAAGATTGTATGCTAAAGTACTTCCTCTTTTTCGATCCTCGTCTGTCTTTCTACAGCTGTTCCAACAAATGCCAAATCATGCCACATTAAAAATTACGACTAATTTTTTCTTCAGATTTTCTAATTCCTACCACCACAACATCCTTGTGGCCTCCTTTTTCTATGTTCTTTAACTTGTTTGTAAGACTCGAGTTCTCCATTTCTCCAGATTCTAGTGAATTTTAGATCAATTAAATTCTTTCTTTTCAATCCAACACTTCAACATTTAAGCATTGTATAAATTTTCCCTAATTTTCTTTTTCATTTTTTGTCTGTTCTTCCTCTTAATTTCTACCATTAATTGATTTACCACTTTGTCCCAGTAAGTTTTTAATTTTTGTTTCGGGACGTTTTCCATATTGCTCACATTTTTGCACTTTCACTCTATCAAATTTACATAACGTATTTTACACACATACTAATGAACTTCTGTATGTCGCATTTACACAACATACACCATCCAAAAAAATAAAATATTTATCCTCTTCCAACAATCGAATTTCACCCGCAATATTAAACTTCTTGCCCCTTTACAGTTACTGAACTTTCACAATTTTAAATGACATCTAATTGAACATCAAATACGCTTATTTACTGTACAGCCAACTAGACATCTGCATTTTTTTCTGTCCACTTTAACTCGCAATGGCAACAATTAAGCATTCACACTTTACATAAAACAAAATGCACAGTTCACAATTCTCAAACCTCTTCAATATATAATCGCCTTTTCCCAGTTTCTCTTCTTTTTTAGCAACAGTATTATTAAAATGAAAAAATAAAAATGTAAACAAATGGTTCCAACATGTAAAAGTAAAAATCTGATCAAAAGAAAATCCACACCCATAAAGATATGCTTAAAATTAAAATTCAAAATTGTAACAACATCTTTAAAATCAGGAATTCACCAATACGAAAGTATAATCAACCTTTTTGAATCAAATTTAAAGTCATTATACTACTGGACAATTACAATTCAAATTGATTTGCAATAAAAAATCAACACTTTCAAAAGTATGACTCAACTCAACACTTATTGATATGAAAAATTCAGAACTCAATCTTAACATTGTTGTTAAACTGACAACTCAATATGAATATGATTAAAGCCCAAATTTAAACATATTAAAACTTGAACTCTTTTTTTCCTTTTCTCTCCATGTCAACGTTAAAATGTGAAAATCAGAAACACAACAGTGTTATTAAAATCAAAGAATCTTTACAATGTCATCAAACTAAAAATTAAAAAACATAACAATGTCTTCAAACTTAAAATTAAAAAATAACATAGTCTTCAAACTAAAATAGTCTTAAAACGTCTAAAACAAAAGAATTTTTAAAAAAAATCCAAAACATAATGTGTGTAAAATTAAATAATTTAAAATAATGTGATTTGATTTTCATTTGTAGAAATTTTTGAAAAAATAAATAATCTAATTTGTCCAATTAGTTCATTCATTCATTTTCTTTAGATTTAGTCCTTTTTGCCACAGCGGTATGCCAACTCATCCAGCATATGCCCCACACAGCGGATGCATTCACACACTTTGTGTCAGATTGTCATATGCTAGTATATCAATATTTTTCCTTTCTATTTTAGAATTTAACATGGTCCTTTGTTCCCCTTTTTGTGTTGGCCTGTATCTAATATACAGTTTCGCCCATGCATTGGTGTTGATGCATGTTCAGCTCATACACCAATACATGCTTACACACTCCAATTAGTCAGTTGTCCCCAATTAGACATCTATTACTTAATCCCC
>CAIGQQ010024650.1:426-19323 GCA_903798035.1 Danio albolineatus
CCTTGCTCTCGGACACTGCACCGCCACGCATTCGGGTCACAAAGAACTTTCCATGCAACCTCCTAAAGTTTAGAAACCGCTGAAACCACAAAAAAAAACTTCTGCAACCCGACTCTCAGCAGAGTCTGTCACCCGGTAACCCGGTACAACTTCCACTCACAAGCGAGTGAATCCCAAGGACAACACTGAAGTTGAGTCACCAACCAATCAGGAACGCTGTGTTTCATCGAGGCCAGTCGGCAAAGGAAACACAAACAAATGTTGTCTCTTGCTGATCTGGTGCAAACTGATCTTAAGCAGTTAAAGAGAAGCCAAATCTCTGCTTTTGTGGTTTCTCAGGTGTGATTCTAAGATCTAGTAATAAGAGCTAAAATTAATTTGGGACGGTTGTCAACTCATTTTGCACAAGCACCAGAACTGAGAACCACTATCATACTCAAAACGAATTGCCTTCCTAAAGTTACTTCTCTACTTCAGTATATCCCTATAAATATTTCTTTACAATATTTAAAACAGTTTGATAAATTAGTCAATTAATTTCTCTGGAACAATAAGCACCCTAGGTTGCACAGGAGTATATCAGAACAGCCAGTTGATAAAAAAGGGTTGGGGCTTCCTGAGCATTTATTTCATTATTACACCTTCAGTCAGAGACATCTCGCGCACTGGTCCATCCCTCCTGAGAGAGCTCCATCTTAGTTTATGGTTGAATAAACCATCCTTCTTCCCCTTCCACCACTACAATGTCTATCCATCCATCTATCTATCCCTCATCCATCAATCATCTATTAATCATCCATCCATTTGTAAATGTGTTATTTGAGGCTGATCTAAAAAAAATATAATAATTTTTACTGATAGAATTTTAGGTGCAGGCTAGGACTGTCTCTGCCATTTGCAGATAACGTTGTCCTTTTGGCTTCATAGGACATGGACCTTCAGCATGCAGTTGGACGGTTTGCTGCGGAATGTGACATGGCAGGGAAAGAAACAGCACCTCTAAGTCAGAAACCATGGTGCTTGACTGAAAAAAGGTGGCCATGTTCAGTTTGGAGGAGAGTCCTTACCCCAAATGGAGTTCAAGTATCTGCATTTTTTTTTCATGAGGAATGGAATGTGAGATTAAAAGATTGATCAGTGCAGCAGCAGCAGTAATGCAGTTGATGTGATTGTCTGTTGTGGTGAAGGAGCTGAGACGAAAGGCATTGTTCTCAAATTACTGCTCAATCTAGATTCCTACTCTCACCTATGGTCATGACTGAAAGGACAAGATCTCGAATACAACCGGACACAGTTTACAAAGTGTTATGACCCGCTTGTTTGAGTCACAACAAAAAAGAGAGATGAACCAACAAAATAGCCTGAATGCAAATTTATTATAAAATGGAACTCAGAACAATCAATCAAATCAACCAACAAATGTCTGGGGATAATAATGAAGATAAAGAACTTAGGATATAATCACAACAACACTTTGTGGGGTTTATTTATAAACCAAATTCCAGAGGATCCCGTGCTTATGATTGAACACAGCTGGTACCACATCAGCTATTGTCAACCAATCAGACGAATCCTGACACACTATAAATTACCAGAGCTTTCTACTCCAGTCATCTTCACCTCAAAAAATCCCCCCCCCCCTCCACCCCAACTCCTCCCCCTCTCTTATAGGGCGGCACAATTGCCCAGTGGTTAGCACTATTGCCTCACAGCAAGAACGCCGCTGGTTCTGCCTCTCCTCGGGCCGGTCGGCGTTTCTGTGTGGAGTTTGCATGTTCTCCCGTGTTCACGTGGGTTTTCCCCCAGGTTCTCCAGTTTCCTCCCACCGTCCAAAAACATACAACTTAAGTAAATCGACTACTCTTAAATAGCATCTTAAGGCAACCTAGTCAGATACATCTCAGCATGTTCACAAGAGAGGGAGCTCTCGATACCTGAGCTCAAACTCTCCTCTCGCCCTTCAAACAGGAGGGAGCCCCGGGCTCAAGGATATTCTGAGCTCAGGGCTCTCTCCCAGGACAGCATGCCAAATACGCTTTATTATTAATCAAATATGTATGATGTATCCGCACCTGTACTATATTCAATTAAATATATTTCAACTAAACCTGATGAGACTTCTGAACTGTCTAAACTAACTGAGTGTATCAAAGATGTTAAAGACTGGATGACCAACAACTTCCTTCTCTTAAACTCAGACAAAACTGAACTATTACTTATAGGACCTAAATCCTGTACACAGCAGATCTCACAACTCGACCTGCAACTAGAGGGATGCAGAGTTAGCATTAGCTCTACTGTTAAAGATCTGGGTGTCATATTAGACAGTAATTTAACTTTTGAAAGCCATATCTCCCATATCACAAAAACTGCATTCTTTCATCTGAGAAATATTGCTAAGCTACGAAGTATGCTATCCATCTCAGATGCAAAAAAGCTAGTTAACGCTTTTATGACTTCTAGGCTGGATTACTGTAATGCTCTGCTCGCTGGTTGCCCAGCCTCCTCTATTAACAAACTTCAGCTAGTACAAAATGCAGCCGCCAGAGTTCTTACTAGATCAAGAAAATATGATCATATCACCCCAATTTTATCCTCTTGACACTGGCTGCCTCTTAAGTTTCGTATTGATTTTGAAATATTGCTTCTTATCTCTAAAGCTTTAAAAAATCTAGCTCCTGTTTATCTAACCAACCTTCTGTCTCGCTACAATCCAACCCGCTCTTTAAGATCTCAAAACTCAGGGCTTCTGGTAGTACCTAGAATAGCAAAGTCAAGTAAAGGGGGTCGAGGTTCAGACTTGTAGAGCTGCGCATCGATGGATTAATCTTCAGTGTTTGGACTCTCAGTAGTGATTAAACCACACTAAACTGAACTCCAACACTGAAAACTGGACTGACACTGTTTCAATTTACTATAACCTTCTAAGAGAAGCTGCTTTGGCACAATCTACATTGTTAAAACGCTATACAAATAAAGGTAAATTGAATTACAATCACTTGCAAAGAGATTTTAAGCTACAGAGGTGCTGTTTGCTAGATTTTATGAAACTGTTCTTCTCTCCACCGCCAACAGTATACCGTCACTCTGCCTTTTCAAACATTATTCAGACATGAAACATCCTTTGCAATGAGAAAATGTTTTGCAGCATTCATGTCATGTGTGCAACTTTTTGATGATGATGATTTGCTAAAACTTTTCCCACACTGAGTGCAAGTGAATGGTTTCTCTCCAGTGTGGATCCTTGTGTGTTCTTTAAGGTTTGATGATTTGCAGAAACTCTTCCCACAATGGGTGCATTTGAATGGTTTCTCTCCAGTATGTATCTTTTTGTGTTCTTTAAGGTGAGATGATTGGCTGAAACTCTTTCCACACTGAGTGCATGCAAACGGTTTCTCTCCAGTGTGGATCCTCATGTGTTGATTAAGGTTTGATGAGCACTTAAAACTCTTCCCACACTGAGTGCATGTGAATGGTTTCTCTCCAGTGTGGATCCTCATGTGTTTATTAAGGGATGGTGAGCAGCTGAAACTCTTCCTACACTGAGTGCAAGTAAATGGTTTCTCCCCAGTGTGGCTCATCATGTGTAGCTTATGGGATGATGAGCAGCTGAAACTCTTCCCACACTGAGTGCAAGTGAATGGTTTCTCTCCAGTGTGGATCCTGATGTGTTGATTAAGGGAAAATGATTTGCTGAAACTCTTCCCACACTGAGTGCATGTGAATGGTTTCTCTCCAGTGTGAATCCTAATGTGTTGATTGAGGAGTGATGATTGGCTGAAACTCTTCCCACACTGAGTGCATGTGAATGGTTTCTCTCCAGTGTGGATCTTTTTGTGATTATTAAGGTTTGATGATTGGCTGAAACTCTTCCCACACTGAGTGCATGTGAATGGTTTCTCTCCAGTGTGGATCTTCTTGTGATTATTAAAGTTTGATAATTGGCTGAAACTCTTCCCACACTGAGTGCATGTGAATGGTTTCTCTCCAGTGTGGATCCTCATGTGTTGATTAAGGTTTGATGAGCAGCTTAAACTCTTCCCACACTGGGTGCATGTGAATGGTTTCTCTCCAGTGTGGATCCTCATGTGTAGATTTAAGCTTGATGATTGGCCGAAACTCTTCCCACACTGAGTGCATGTGAATGGTTTCTCTCCAGTGTGGACCCTCATGTGAATCTTAAGATCGCCTTTTCTTCCAAAACTCTTTCCACACTGAGTACAGGTAAAACGATTCTTGTCTCTCCTTTTTAAAATACCATCAGTCTGTAAATGAGTTTTTTCCTCAATTTTGACATGATGTTCCTCCTCTTTACTCCCCTCATTCTCTTCAATTAGATCTGAAATAAATAAATAAAACATTAGTTTTCATTAAGTCTTAAAAACTCTCATCAAAAGCTGAAAGTGAAAAGACACTGGAAACATTGGCTACACACACTGTAAATTTGATGCATATTAAATGTAAAATAAATTAGATCATATTTTGTTTGGTCCATCAACGTGTACACATTTAAGCAGATTCAAATCAATTTATCTTTATTTATCTAGTGCTTTTACGATGTAAATTGTGTCAAAGACACTTAACATAGAAGTTATAGTAAATGGACGATGCACGAACTCTGCTGACGTGTTTCCAGTAAAATATCAGTCAGACTCTTTATGTCCACATAGCGCGTTCTACAGCGAAATCTAACAGCAGTGAAATCTAAGTGCATCAGTGCATGGCAAAGAAAGGAGATTTATTTTTAAATTAATGAGGATCTAGTGCCAGTGGATGTCCAGCATCTGGAACATTATTATTGATCAGTTCCAGAACCCACGCTAGTTAATTAATACACCAAATCAGGCCGACAATCTCTGTGAAGAGGTGGAGTGACTGAAAGGAGACTGCTTTGATACTGCTTTTGGTTATAAGGTTATTTGGTTTAAAGGTACAGTTAAAAATGTACTAGTATTTAACCCAGATGAAAGAGCTAAAGATTAAAGAGTAGATGATGAAGCTAAATCTATTCATGTAAAAAAATTATATATAAACCGTACATAATTTCTGTGTTGTTGCTTGCACTGCAGGAATATAAAAGTAGTCAATATAATAAACATTCATTTTCAATGCATTAATATAAACATGTAAACATAAATAACAGAACAATTTAAGTGAACATTTTCTCTGCACTGATGTTAATATAAATAACTTTAGATACTTGCTCTGCACTGATGTAAATATAAATAACTTTAGATACTTGCACTGCACTAATGTAAATATGCTGGGGTTTTTTATCTTAATCGAATGTACCACCTTCGTCTTTTGGCAAAAATCAGGCAGGCAACTTCTGTCAGACCCCCAATGATGCTCAATGAGGCAAAAAAGCATCTGTTTAAGGTAGCAAAAATGTAATGAATGGGATACCACCTCTAACTAAACAATGAAAACCCTGAACTATGTAAATATAAGTAACTAGACATTTGCAGCATAAATAACTTGACACAATGTTAAACAAAAAGTTGTGTTGGTGTGTTTGTTCAAATCTGTAGTCATCTTGACAGGTAAAGGTAAAAAAAGAAGAAAGAAAATAAAAATGGTCAGCTTCCTTTGAAACATTTTGATGTTATTTTAGATGAGCTGAATCATCATGTTCACCTTTATTTGTATAGCACTTTTACAATGTAGATTGTGTCAAAGCAGCTTCACACAGAAGATCATAGTAAAATGAAACAGTGTCAGTCCAGTTTTCAGTGTTTAAGTTCAGTTCAGTTCAGTTTAGTTCAGTGTGTTAATAATCACTACTGAGAGTCCAAACACTGAAGAGGAAATCTAACGATGCGCAGCTCTACAGATCCTAAACTATGCAAGCCAGCGGCAACGAAAAAAACCTTCACCAATAGGTCAGTAAAAAAACCTTGAGAGTAACCAGGCTCAGTAGCCTTGTGCAGAGCTGCAGTCTAGATGCCGGAGGCTAGAGAATGCTGGACCTATTTCTTATCCACAGAGCGGAGGGATCAATGGAATTCTTGTTCATTCTGTGCCTGACTGGTAAACGCATCAGAAAAAAAGTTCTAGGGTCACAGCTGAACAACCAGCTGAATATTTGCCTCGCAGGCATGAGACATACCTGTACAGCATCTGCATAAAGGCTGGAATGTGCACCTTTCCCCTGGTGTGCTGTTGGGTCATTTCCATCCATTCTGGGGTGAGTTTGAGGCTTAATTTGGCCAACACTTTCTCTGTGTTTCAGCAAATGGACTTATATTTAGGGACATCTTATTTTAACATATTCCGGGAAAAAGCTTTGAAAAAAAAAAAAAACTCAATACACTCTGGGTAAATTTACTCCCTTTTCGTTAGATTCATGGCTGTTTTTTCTCCATTGGCCTCTATTGTAACAATTTTTTTGATTACAAAGCCATGACAGCATATGATCATGCCATTATGAGTGTTGGTGTTTTCTGTGATGACAGTCAACATTGTTTAATTGGTCTCCACCCATGGGACGGCAAAAAGGAAATGGGGCAATATAAAGAAAGAGGAAAAGAGTTGAAGAGGGCAGCATTATGTGGTGTGCAGAAGAAAGAGAAGTTGACTGAACTGTTGCGGTGCAGGGAAATGAGTAGAGAAACTGGGTCGAGACGAGCAGTGTAAACTTAATGACTGGCTGTGAGAAACAAAATAGCAAAGTACATATCAAAGCAACGGAGCAAATACCGCCGTCTTGTTACCGAAGTGCTCGTGACGTCTGTGAATGAGTGCGTCACCACAGACTTCAGTGCAGTGTGTCCTGAACAAAATCAACTTACTGATTTATATCGCTGGCATAGAGTCAGCTGCAGACTCACTGGCTGGGTTTATTGACGCCCTCAAACTTCACATCCACACCTCCATATTCGCCATTCCCCTCTCATTTCCCTGTTCACGCGAGTATTCTGGCATCATTTTTGGCAAATTATTGTTATAACAAAATAAATGATGTAACCTACCCAGTATAAAATAACAGTAGCAGACCTAACTTTATAGCTACACCTCGGCAGTGTCAGCACAGGTATAAAAACAGGTTGTTTTATTCCCGATGAGAATATTTATTGTTGTCAGACTTCACTTTCACATAAATACACCTGAATGAATCAATCAAAACTCACAGCTATTCAGAACAGCCTGTGCGTGTAGCATCTCGTCAGATCATACGGAACTGTCAGTCAGAATCTGAGGTAAATCTTTAAAGAGCCCCTATTATGGGTTTTTGAAAATGAGCTTGTATGCAGTGTGTAACACAGCTCTAAGTGAAGTGAAATGTCCAGCTAAGGCTTAAATCTGAAAGTGCACAGTGTTTAAAACTATTGATTCATCTATAAAAGAGTCGACTCATAGTTCCTCAAACGAGTCGCCGTGCTAACGAGTCTTTAGCCGTTTCGGCATGACGTGAACACGAAACATAAAGCCCCGCCCATTTATGCACGCGCAGATTCGAAATCCCCAACCCCACTCACAAACAGCGGTGCGAAAAAGTTGCCAGATCGGGCGGTTTTCAACTTGATTGTGCAGGTAAAACCTTTTGGACAGGGTTTGGGCTGAAATCAGTCAGCAACATCTGGCAACACAGTGAAGAGCACTGTGCTTAGCAGGATATTGGAAGTGTGCAGAGAACCCAGAGATGAGACTTTGAAGAGTTAGTAGTTTCTGCAGAAATATCTCTGCATTAAACCCAGCCATTTGCTGTTCCCCCTCCGAGGAGTGCTTACAACGGAGAATTAGGAGCACCGGGACATTTCCCTGGCCTGCTGTCCAGCAAGTGTGAGTAAGTGCGATAAAAACGGTTGCCACATTGTTTTCTCTAGCTTGTAAATGATGCATTTAACTGTGTTTTGTAACTTGTAACCGCTTGTAGTGTCTCTGGTTAACTTGTATTCTCATATCGCGTCTAAAAGCACGTTGTAAACGCGACGCGTGCCGCTGTGTTTACGGATTAAAACGCGTTTGAGCGTGTTCCTCTGCTGTTTGTCGTTGCTATGGCCACCATGAGCTCTGCTACACATGTGCGGCGGTGCTGTTTATAATGGTTCAGCTTTTGCCGCTGTGTGCATTAATACTGAATGTATGTCGCTGTTTTTACTTCTGGTTAAGAATTAGAGTGATATGCTGGGAGATCGGGGGTTAGTTTCGGGGGTGAGGTGTCTGAAATAAGGGCGACTCCCGTTAAAAGCGAGTGTTAGCAGATTAGCTCACGCACACACTATGACTTCAATGTTGATAAGCCGTGGTGGGCATTCTCTCACGCTGAGCGCTGTCGACCAATCGCAACACACTGGGTCATCGGTCCAATCAGCGCAGTTTAGCATCGCGTGAAGTAGGGGTTTTGGAACAAATGAATCGCTGAACGATTCATATAGGAGTCGCTGGGATAATGAGGTAAAAATAAATGCATATTATAAGACAATGAAAGTGTTTTTTGACCATGCAATCAGATCAGCCTGCTGTTGGAGACCCCCAAAACTAAAATATGACCTTTTTCAATGTATAATATGGGCTCTTTAAATAAGGCAAGACAAGACTGCCTGACTCTCTTGCGTGTGTAGTTACAACAGCAACCCAACGTTCTCCTCAGAATTTCCAACAAGCTTACTTTAATAAGAAAATAAAGCCGTAACAAACATGAAGTACAATTGTGGTGCAGCGATGAGACGAATGCGTTGAGTGACTGACAGGAGACATGGCTATGCAGGACCACGGTGTGTGTGTGTGTGTGTGTGTGTGTGTGTGTGTGTGTGTGTAAAATCGATTTCAGAGAGACAGAAAGCTTAAACCCAAAAGATTCATGGCTTTGGAACAAACATTCAGGGCGGAAGCCTTCAAAACCCCAGCAACCCCCCACGCCGCCCCTGATCAGGAATAAACACCAACCTATTTGTTGTTCAGAGTCTTCATCTTTAATTTTGCAGGGTTCTGGATCACTCATGTTCTCGCTGTCCTTCAATAAACTCTTCACTGGAGCCTGATGGGAATATTACAGTGTTTATAGCTGAACTGGAGGAGGAGGAGCTTCACTGGAGGAGGATACAATTATTAATTTATTAAATTATTAAATTCATTTATTAAATTCAAAACACTACTAGTTTTGTTAACTTTGTAAAAAAAAAAAAGTCATTTACATTATTGAAGGTGTTGCTGAGGATCTGTCTAATAAGCTATCTGATTTGAACTAAGATTTGTTAGATTTGTTAAATGTTCATTTTGATGGTACAGTAATTGTAATGCAAGTCTTGTTGAGTGTTCTTTCTTTGCAGACTAGCACTTGCATTAAATCTTTACTTGATTAAAATATTCTTAAACATACAAGTATATTTTTATATGGGGACATTAGTTTAGTTGTATTGCACCTTTGTAATTAGCAAAATAGTCTTTGAAAATCTACTTTAAAAAAAAGAATCGGGATAAAAATCATGAATTGGGATTTCCCCAGAAAAAATCGTGATATAATTTTTTTTTCCATATCGCCCACCCCTAACTAGTTATATTTATGGCAACACTTGTATTAAATATTCAATATATAATTGACAATCATAACCGTTTCTGAAACATCATAAATTGCTTTTTTTAAAACACACAAATAACAGCAACACTGACAAAGTCCTATAAGCTCTTTCAGTCTAATCAATGATAAAAAAACTACTCCAGAATACACATTACTAAACATTGCTTTAAAATATTTCCTGAATAAAAACATTCTTTAATATTATTAAAAAATATACATTCTAATAAAATGTTTTACCATCAAAATATTATGGTTAACATAGATTTTTCTTCCCTGTTCAATAAATGGGTGTAAGTCTCGTGTGTGATCATGTCTCTGATTGCTTACATTTATCTGTATTGTTACATTTATTATTGTTTTGCCCAGATTTGGTAGCATTACATGAAAAAAGTAAATTTAAGACCTGCCTAAAAGATTTAAGACCTACAACACAATATTTCAGTAAATTTAAGACTTTTTAAGACCTAAAATTTGGATTTTGAGATTGAAGACTTTTTAAGACCCTGCAGAAACCCTGTAGATAACCCGCGAGTAACGCATTACAGAAGTGTTTACAGCGTAGCATCGAACTAAAAACAAGAGAGTATATTAGCATTGAGCACATATGTTAAAGCAGTTTAACCCACAAGATAATTACAGCAAATCTGCGAACGCTACAAAGGTCAGATATAATACACTTACTCTGAATAGACGCACAACACCCGTAACATAAGTGGAGTTAAAGGAATTAAACAGCAGAACTCTGCACTCTCCGTCTCAGACTTCTTCTTGTAGGATTAATGGCGGTTGGCAGATTAACTTACATGGTGCATTCCCGCCACCTTCTGGATAGGAGCGTGGAGCGCATAATGTAGAAAAAGCATGATATCAAACGATATATAAGAATGGAGGGTATGAGATTATCAGAAGGAAGAGAGTAACAGGAAGGAGCGAGAAGAGAAAAAAATAAATAAATAAAAATAAATAAAATTTTAATAATAGTAATAATTCAATACCTGAACAAATTTACAATTCTTTTATTTTGTTTAACTGTTCTTATATTCTATTAATCAATTTTGCTTCTTTTAGTAATTAATTAATTGCAGTATTATTTTAACTTGATTTGAACCCTTTCCTAATAAGGTCTGAAGTGACAGATTATTTATCCCGTATAAGTTTAAGACTTGTACGAATTGCCATCTCTGTTTCTCATATGCAACACATTCTGTGATTACATGTATATTTGGCATGTTTTAGAATAACAGGGGCAAGTCAGAATCACAAGTTGTAGCTGCAAATAACAAAACATAAATAATAATGACTTAGTCCTTTTGTTATACCCTAAACTGTCAATGTTTCCTGGGAGATACAACTCATAAAATCCTTAAATGATTAATCAAATATTTAAAAAATCTGTTAAATGTTTAACTTAGGTCCAGATAATATATTTATAATCACATGAAATTATTTTTTGCTTGTAATTTTTCACTCCTGACTGTTCAAGGATGAGATATCTGGAATAGGAAGAACATAACACACGCAAAAAAGCATTCTTTTTTAAGCAAATGTTTTTAAAAATCCAATGTTGTCTGTGTTTTTGTTTGTCAGGTTTGGCTAAATGGTTCTTGGAACTTTAGAAAGAAGCATTTTTTCGATTATAATTTTGTTATTTTCAGAATACAACTTTATATATAATCAATAGAACAAAAAGCACATCTCTGTATAAACACTTATAACTAGG
Source organism: Danio albolineatus (assembly GCA_903798035.1). Classification (NCBI taxonomy): domain Eukaryota; kingdom Metazoa; phylum Chordata; class Actinopteri; order Cypriniformes; family Danionidae; genus Danio; species Danio albolineatus. Next base: position 11,667 of record CAIGQQ010024650.1, read on the forward strand.
CTACAGTTAATCATTACTCAATCCAACTATGTGTGTTTTTTTTTTTACATTTTTCTAATTAAATGAATCTAAATTAATTTGCAATTGGGCTTTCTATATCTGAAATAGTATGGTGAGTGTATCAGTTGTTTGTATATTTAAACTCACTTTCTGATACATGAACTTAGATTTTATATTTACCTAAAATATAAAAATAAAAGTATATTTATGAACAGGACATTTAATAACCTGTAAGAGTTGACTTCTAATCTATTATTTGGCCATGTATCTTTTATCCCCTCTACTGGAAGCATCAGGAACAACAGGGGAGTAAAACTGTCTGGATCAAAGTCTGCAATAACCTAAAATGATACTTTTAGAAAGATCTTTACACACCGCTAATGTCAGCGATGGTCAGACACTAATGCAGCTCACACTAGTTAATCAACGTCATCGTTTCTCGAACACATTCTTATTTAGAACGCCACTGACAGCAACGCCACCGCGCCGCCATATTCAGGTGCAGTGCGCGATTTCCGTGAAGCGCTGTAGAAGATAATAATAATAATAATAATAATAATAATAATAATAATAATAATAATTCTCTTAAGGATGTTGGTCCCTGTAACGGTATCTTTTGAGTATATAAAGAAGAGCAACTTCGATTCTCAGTTTGACTAACTTCTGTATGTTTGTATGTGTGCTGTAAACAGACGCAACTGAATGGAGGAGCTGCTGTTTTCTCGGATATAAAATATAATAACGCTTATATTTAATAACTGATTATAATTTCATGGTGTAAAAAAACTCCAGTTACCTAGAAGTAAGAAAGGTCAAACGTGTCATGTATATTATGGTATAAAGAGAGATGTATTATCAATAAATGTTTCCTTTATGCTGGAATCCTCTTTTTTCTTACAGTTTTATAACAGTTAACAAAAACAGTTTATAAAAAGTAAAGAATCACACATTATTACAATAGTACAAATGATATACAATAATGTAGAATAAAATAATACATTATATCTTTTATTATTAATCAATAATAGCACATTTTTATAGTTTCTCTGTAGCTCACTAATTCAAGGAAAACAGTATTTAAAAGTAAAATATGAACAAAAGCTAATACTTCTACAATAGCACTAACTCAAACAGTATCCTACTGTACAATGAAACTGAAAAACTAATGCAATGTTAACAGATGGTAAAGATGGAGTACTGAAGTGCTGAAAGACTTGTATGATGTATGGCACATACCTGTCAACGTTGGGATGTGAAAATAACCCCCCCACCCCCACTACCACCACCAAAAGAAAAAGAAAAATCCCCATATTAAATATGTCCTTCTGGAGCTGTTTCGAAGTAAATAAACAGTTAAACGGCCAGTAATATTTTTTATATTATTTACAAAAGAAAATTTTATAGTATACGTTAGCAAACAGTTTAGCTTATTAAAATTAGCTGTTATAAAGAAATAGGATCAAGTTATCAAATCTTATTCATCTTTTCCTCACTGTATAACTTACACATTCTGAATAAAGAGCAGTGAATGAATCTCATTTATTTTGATTTTTTGTTTGATTACATTTAATAATTTTGATCAACTTCAAATACTGAATATGTGTGTGTTTGAAAGAGAGCAGATATATTGTGTACAGTGGAAAACGAGGGAGAAATGTATCAATAAGTAATGACTGCAACAGTGACAAAGAAAAAGCTAAACAAAAGACTTTTATTTTAGCGTGGCGTGTGACGTCATACGGCTGCGCCGCTTCCGCGCTGTGATTCTACTGGAGTGGAGAAGAAAGGTTTGCTTTAAAGCTTTTACATGAATATAAACCGATTTATTAGAGTTTCATGTTTTTCACCCGATGCTAAATGATGTACCTGCTGTTGACAATATTATTTTATCTCTTTAACCAACTTAGTACTATTTTACTCACAGTAAAGAGGGCTATTGTTTGAATAAAGTAACAGAAATGTGTGTGATACGTGTTTAATGAAGGTTTAGTTTATTAAACAGCATAATGTCAGTTCATTCTAAGTAAACATCACTATATATAAGAAACTGAGTGCTAGTTTTAATCAGGTCATTTGTGGCAGTTGTTTCTTGCTCGGACTTACCTGATTTCTCTGTTAATTACTCTCATATAAAGAAACTGTTGAAGCAAGTGTTGAAGAGAAGTTATTTTGTTTCTGTTCATTGTTTTATTTATTTTAAACAGAACATTTTTACTGTTTTGTTCATTTTAAACAGGATAAAGTGTCCAAACGCAGAGAAAAACTCCTGCTAAAGCGACTGATCTCCACACTGTTATAAAGATGGCGTTTATTAAAGAGGAGAGTGAAGATGTGTCAAACATGAAGATCCGCAGGAACAAACAGGTTCATTTTCATTCTCAAAGACCAACTCAGTCATTTGATCCAGATTCAGATATATTTTAATAGTAAGAATACTAAATTAAATCCATCTTGCAGCCCTGAGTGTGCTGCCTAGTTCTCCTAAACACACATCAGCACATGCCTTTTGTCATTCTTTTTTATGTATTATTAGTCTTCCATTTTCTCTGCCTTCTTAAAGTTATTGCTTCGTTTGTTCTTCTACTGTTTGTAAAGTATCATTGAGCACAGGAACTATATAAAATAAATAAAAACAATAAATTAAAAAAGTTGAACTGAGCTGAGGATATTTGACCTACAGTATTCTCCTAGAAGATATCTGCTATTACAGTGATAGTGTTGGCTTAGTACTTTCTATTTGCAAATGTCACGTTGATCACAATTGCCTTTTTTTCATCAACTTCTTTAAACTTGTTTCTAGTAGTTGTTACTAGTTCTCACAGATAGTATCTGAGTTAGAATTACATCATTATTATAATAACTAATACCAGGGCTATTGTGTTTAAACAGGGTTTCCGCAGGGTCTTATAATGTTTTAAATTCCAAAATCAAAATTTTAGGTCTTAAATTTACTGAAATATTGTGTTGTAGATCTTAAATCTTTTTTTAAAGTCTTTATTTTCCTTTGTTCATGTTTTTTTACCCAATCTGGCCAAAACCCAAACAAACCACCAACAATCCATCTTAATAAAACTTTAAACTTTTTATTCAAAATGGTCATTTTTACTCTGTTTCTCATAATGGTTTAATTATTTTCCTCTCAGTAACATTAGTTTAAACGTGCTCCATGTATTTACTGCTGAGGACATCGACCTGGACAGATTGTTGTGCATAGATTTAGTTTATTATAGTTTTTAAAACTTTTGTTCTTTTTATTTTAAAGAAAGTTTATGTTGGAAAAAGTGTGTAGAGACAAGTAGAGCTTGCTTGTTTTTACACAATATTTAAAATAATTTGCTAAGAAATATTTAAAGTATTGTATTTTTTATTATTCATTTATTATTGTATTATTAAATGTATTAAATTGTAATTTTTTTTGATCTATTTTTATTTGCCCTTTTCCATCTGGGCCATTTGAAAAATTCCTTAACCTTTAGCCCTTTATGAGTTTGGGTCATGAAACACCAAAACACATTTTTTGAACTGTTGACAGTCATGTATGTGTCCCACGCTGCTATAAACACTATTAGGACACATATAATTAGCTAAAGAGTGAAAATTGGTTGTTTTTGCGTTATTTCCAGCAAATTCGTTCTTCCGGTTTGAAACAAATTTTTGAAGCTGCGTCACGCTGATGAGATCCATGCGTCTATTCCAGTGTGGAGAGTGGACGTCTGTACCGGCCAGTGCATTCTGACGTCTCTGAGTGTGCGGCATTGATTCATGAGAAAGACTTGGTTCAAACCAATCAGCGCGCTCTATTGTGTATGCGGCGCAACTTCATTAAAATGCATGACAGCTTCGAAGATTGTTTGTACCTGTTAGTGTTCAGTCAGCAAGGAAGCGCCACGCTGTGTTGCTAAAACAAGTGGAAGAAGAATAATTGTTTGGAGACACAGGTCGCCAGTGTTGTGTTTATGTGCTGCAATGACGGTTTTGTTTTCATTTTCCCGCTATGAGAGCACAGCTAGACTCCCATGCGCGTGCAGCAGAAACTTTTTCACCCGAGAGCTTTCCGCATCTGGAAATGGTGAAATCCGGAGTTGCCGCTCGTCTCCTTTAAAAAAATAAAATACACAGCTTCAGTTCATGTTGATTGTCCTGTTTTTGGTGAGTATTCGCGATCTGTGCTCTTTGTTTGGTAATTCAGATGGGAAAGTTAGTTTCCTCAGCAGTACTGTTTCAGTGTTTATAGACAGACCTTAGTCAAAAAAAACTAGTTTTGGCTTTTGTTTAAATTTAAATGAACAAGGTGATCTGTTTACATTGCGTTATAAAGGCAATTACTGATGCGGTTGTCTGGTCTGGTTTGACACGGAATGGAACAGTTCAGCATTAAGAATGATTCAGCACATAGTGGAAAAGCGTCTTAGATACATTATAATTGCACCAATGGCAAAATATTTAAAAGGCAATATTGTTCGACCACATGATGGTGCGCCTAATTAACCGCTCACTTTACAGAGTATGGTGCTCTATGAAGGAACGTAATATGCTACACCTTGTTGAGCAATTAATGAATGGCATGGCCATTAAAAATACAATGTTCCTTAACCAGATGGTTTACTCAGATGTTACTCCGTCATGTTGTTGTAATGTTTTAAGTTGACTATTTACACAACAAAGAAATTGAAATCGTGAATCGTTTAAACTTTATGAAAAAAAAACTTGATTTTTTTTTTGCCATATCGCCCAGTCCTATCTGCAAGGTATATGATCTGATTTTGAGCAGAAACCTCAGACACATTCTGGGAACGCCAAAGATTTATTTTACATCTTGGAAAAAAAGGTTCATTATAGGAAGCAGAAATATAGTTGAAGCAGAAATGAAAATAGCCTCACCATTTACTCTCCCTCGTGTGGTTTTAAACCTTTATGAGTTTCTTGATTCTGTTGAACACAAAAGAAAATATTGTGAAAAAACGCTGGCTTACTATGTGTTCCAGAAGAAAGGAAATGTTTTAAACCACATGACGGAGAGTAAATGTTAAAGTCTTTTTCATTTGTAGGTGAAACATGCTTGTCGCTTTGTGCCTTCATACTAAAGTTAACTTTTTTTGTTGTTTTTTAAGGCCTGATGGTGCTGAAGGAAGAGACTCATGAACTGAATGAAATGGAAGAGAAACACCAAGAAATAACGACTGATGAAAAACCCACACTGACTAAAAAGACTTCATCACGCAGAAGACCTCGGAAATCCAAATCTAGGTGTAATTTCAGCTGTAAACAGTGTGGGAAGAGTTTCAGTCAAAAGCCAAACCTTGATGTTCACATGAGAGTTCATACTAAGGAGAAACCTTACACCTGCGAACAGTGTGGAAAGAGTTTTGGTTATATACAAAGCTTTAAAATCCACATGAGAATTCAAACTGGAGATAGGCCGTACACATGCCAACAGTGTGGAATAAGCTTTTATAATACAGGACACTTGGAAGTGCACATGAGAATTCACACTGGAGAGAGACCGTACACATGCCAACAGTGTGGAAAAAGCTTCTATACTACAGGACACTTGGCAGTGCACATGAGAATTCACACTGGGGAGGAGCCTTACTCTTGCCCTCAGTGTGGAAAGAGTTTTAAGCAAAATGGAACCCTTACAGTCCACATGAGAACTCACAATGGAGAGATAATTTTTATTTGCACACAGTGTGGGAAAAGTTTTTCTCGAAAAATAAACCTTGACACCCACATGAGGATTCACACTGGAGAGAAACCTTACACATGCACAGAGTGTGGGAAAAGTTTCAGATGTAAAATCAAACTCAATTACCACATGATAAGTCACACCGGAGAGAAGCCGTTTCCATGTGCTCAGTGTGGAAAGAGCTTCACAACCAAACCCAACCTCATGAACCACATGAATGGTCACACTGGAACCATAGTGTTCACATGTGATCAGTGTGGAAAGAGTTTCACACGCAAAGACACCATTAAGCGACACATGAAGACTCACTCAGGAGAGGAACGTTTAAGATGCAATGAGTGTGGAAAGGGCTTTAAACATAAAAGAAGCCTCAACGCTCACATGAAGCCTCACAATGGAGAGCAGAGTCGTCAAAAATGAGGCCTTGTCCAGCAGAGCTTAGGACTCTCTCCCGGGACAGCATGCCAAACAAGTGTGAACTCTTGAATTTATATCAAATTACTGAAAGTGAAACCCTTTGAACACCTGAAGTTCTTTTTTTTGTAGTGTAGATCAGGGGTCACAGCCCAGTACCTGGTGGTGAGAGTTTCTACCAGGCTGCAAGAAAGCAAAATTACTCAATGTGTTTCAACTTTATTATGAACCATATTTGTGCACATTGCACACTTCAGAGATGCAGAGAACACTGTCCTACACCCTTAGATTTTGTTATTGATCATTCACATTGTGTGATTGCCCAGAGATCTGCTTTATAGTATTGCCTAGTAACCCTAAAGTGCCTAGTTAACCTAATTAACCTAGTTAAGCCTGTAAATGTCACTTTAAGCTGTATAGAAGTGTCTTGAGGAATATCTAGTAAAATATTATTTACTGTCATCATAACAAAGATAAAAGAAATCAGTGATTAGAAATGAGTTATTAAAACTATTATGTTTAGAAATGTTTAAAAAAAAAATCTTCACTCCGTTAAACAGAAATTGGGGAAAAAATAAATAAACAGGGCTAATAATTCTGACTTGAGCTGTGTGTATATATGCACATAAAAATGTAAAATTTTCAGTGAATATTTTATTACTGTTGCTTTTTTTGTACTACGTTTACATTTGAACAATAAATCATCTGCTAGCTACAGTCATGTCCGTTCTCTTACTAAATACTGATGAGTAGTGGAAAAAATAAATAATAAAATGCATAGGTCAGTATAACTACATCGCGGACAAAGAGTTTGGATAGCTAGCTTGGTAGTAGGGGGCCCATCCTCATATTTTTTCATGAAGCCCAAAATTGCTAGCGGCGCCCCTGACTGTTATTATTATTATTATTATTATTATTATTATTAGACATTTGTCTGGACATATTTCTTATTCAAACTTATAAATCAATCTTAAGCGCCTGATAGCTCCACCCCTTCCGCTACATGATCAAAACTGCCACTGTTGAGTGAGTGAAGTGTCCCAACAGTCCACACTTCTTTTTAACGGTTAAATAAGTGCATCATCCTGGAATTTAAAGTGCACCTAATCATTTTAGAATAAAAGAATATTTCAGTGTGAGCGCACTACTTTCACTATTTATACTACTAAATGTATAAGTACGTGATTTGGGACGCACCTATAGACAGCACTGAGCTGTTCTCTAGTATTTTTTAGATAAACGTCCACTGATGCTCTTGTGAGTCTCCCTCTTCTGCCCGGTCTCTCTCCATTACCTGAAAGAGAAAAACCTGACACAGACAAGGCATAATTAACCATCTATACCAGTGATCATCAACTGGCGGCCCGCGACTGGATTCCAAAATTGTGAGGACCAAAAAGAAAATAGTGGTCCACATTAGTGCTGTGCAATTTATCGATATCGAATGGCAATCGCGATTTGCTAATTGCAAGAGACTGCGAGATTAAATGTATTTTTGAATTTAATGATTTAATTTTTTAAGTAAATGAATTTAATTTAATTTAATTACAAAAAAAA